>JAVSCE010007720.1:0-67411 GCA_032199065.1 Smutsia gigantea | reverse complement strand
AGTTATGTTTCTTAAGAATAGTGAGTGTTTTGTAAATCAAGAATCATACAATTATTTTCTAGCATGCTTTTTCCACTTAATATGTGTCTTGTGGGTTTCAGACCTGGTCAAGTTCACTATGGATTCAGTGAGAAAGAAAAAATGACAGTGGAACGTTCTTGGGGTGAAAGGGTTTATACCCAACTTTATTCCCATGGTGGCAGGTCAATCACTAGAACCCCATCCACCCAGAGCAAGTCTGCATGCAGCAAGCCGGTCTCTGCCTGTGGGCCTCTCTGCCCCCACAGCCAGCCGTCTCAGTCTCTGTCCTCGGTGCTGCCACCACTCCAGCCTCTGCTGTCCTGCAGCCTTGCAGCCATGCAGCATCCCAGAACACTGGGTGAGCTCTTTATATAGAATCAACAACATATTGCCCACATGTGTGTAGTGAGCAAGCCAACCAGGGCCAGGTGAGAATCCTGGCCATAGGAACCTTCCCTTTCCCACACTCCATCCCTTCAGGATTCTCGCCTCTCCATCTATGCACCCTCGATCTTCTGCAATGGTCCCTGTGCAGGAAAGCTGGAACATTGTAACCGAATTCCGCAATAACAACAGAGGCTACAACAATATACAAATAACAAAATTTATGACAAATTTTAATAACCCTCAAGCCTGAGGAGATCCATTGCCACCAAGTGTTCATCCTGGCTGTATTCAAAGCAGTTCTACTTGAATATCTGAGTTAACCAAAAGGACCACGGGTGGGCCTTAAAATAGTCACCTTCTCCGATATCCAGCAGAAAGTCTTGCAGACACACAGGCCAGTCTTGTCACTTTGTCTTCTCTGGCTTCTGCTTCTTTGTCCTCAGTGGCCAGAACTGCTGCTCTGGTTTCAACAGCTCCAGTAAGATTATATTTGACTTTCCATCCAGTTTCTCTCTGTCTGCTCCTGCCTTTATCAAATCAACTCACATCTGGGTCCTTGTGACCTTCATGGGGCCCTTTAAATTCTTCCTTTGGGTAGCAAACCGTATTTCCTCCTGTGCTTTCATTGCTTGAGCCTGCGTACAGGAGCAAGAGCATAGAGAGCTCCACAACCTGGGGAGGGGGCTGCACCTCTCCTGGAGGAACCCGCGGTTGCCGAGTCTTTATTCTCTATTGGGCTTTCCACCAGCTTTCAACCAGGTGGGGTTTCAACAGAGGAGCAGCTGATGCCTTGGCACCAGTAGGGCCTCCACCCCCACCTGTTCATCAAAACTCGGCTCCTCCTTCATTTCTGGGGCTGACAGCACCCCTCCATCCTACAGGTACCTGACCTGCAGCACCTCGCAGCCCACACCCAGGCTGCTGCTTCCTCTTAGGCTGCTATGATTTCCTTTGCAGTTTCCACAGCACCTTATAATGATGCTATTTCAGTCACCAACAAATTTTTGCTTCCTCACTAGCACCTCACAGCTCACGTTCTTGTGCTTCCTGCAGGAGGTTGTCTTTCTCCCTTATGCCTTTCTCATTATTGTGAGAGAAAACTCCCCACCATTCCCTCAGCCTCAGGGCCACTCTGTTTCTCTAAGGAATTCCCTATTTTGCTGAGGGCCACCTTTACTGCCTCAGGTGTGGCCTCCGCCCCTTCCCAGTCTTGGGGTGGCGCCCAGCCCTCTAGGAGGCAAGTCACCTCAGAGCACATGTCCACTGGGGTCACTCGAATCCCTCCCCATCCATAGGTGCAGCCCACTGAAACACTTCTACCACTGGGGCAGCCTTTTCCTTTCTCTGGTCTATAGTGAATAATGAAATATATTTAATAGTTGGGAAATTTTATTTTTTCCAGCTTTATTAAGATATAATTGATAGGTAATATTATGTATGTTTAAGATGTTCCTGATTTCATACATGTATTATGTACTTTGAAATGATTACTACAATAAGACTAGCTCACATTTCCATCACCTCACATAATTATTTTTTGTGTGTGTGGTGAGAATATTTAAAATCTACTCCCTTAGCATTCAAGCATATAATGCAGCATTGTTACCTATGGTCACCATGCTGTATATTACTCAGTACTTATTCATCTTATAACTGGAAGTTTTCATCCTTTGATCAATATGTTCTCATTTTCCCCACCCCAAGTCCACCTGCAAGCACCATTCCATTCTCTGCTTCTGTAAATTCAGCTTGTTAGATTCCACATAATATGTGAGATTATACATATTTCTCTATCTCTATTGGACTTATTTCACCTAACATAATGCCCTTAGGGTCCACCAGTGTTGTTGCAAATGACAGGATTTCCTCCTTTTAATGGTTGAGTAATATTCCATTTTTCCCAAAGCATATTTCCCTCCCCTAGTTTTATTGAGATATAATTGACAAATTAGTATATTCAAAATGTACAATGTGATGATTTGATATACATTGTGAAGGGAATCTTCCCCTTTGGTTAATTAACACATCTATCACCTCACATACTTACCTTTTTTTCTTTTTGGTAAGAATATATAAGTTCCATTTTATTAGCACGTTTCAATTATATAATACACTGTTATCACCTATAACCACTGCATTATTCTGAATTATTTGTCAGGCAGTTCACAGATCTTCATTTTCTTAGGCTCACTTTTTGGAGCTTTGTTTCCTCTGGTGATATCATGTGCACCTGATGGTAATCCTTGTATCCTTGTACTGATGATCTGTGCATTTGAGTATGCAGTCTCCTCTTCTGGATTTTACATGTTCATTTCAGCAGGGAAAACCTTCATCATTCAGCTTAGCTTGGAGTTCTAGATGGGTCAGCTGGTAGCTCCCACAGACTAGGGAACTGCTGTCAGATTCTCTAGTTAGGTCAGAGTACTACCTGTGCTCTGAGGTCAGGGGCTGACACTGTGTCTGCTGCATGGTTGGGAGGACCTGCTGGATTCCACCTTCAAGGGGGATTGCTGGACCGCCCTCTGCAGCAGGTGTGGGCATGAGTTGGACTCTGCATTCACCTCTGCTCGTGTAGGGTTCTAGGCTGTGTTCCCTGGCACGGTGGTGTCACTGTTTGAGCCCTGGCTGCTGCCCAACTGGTAACTGGGCAGAACTGCAGCATGGGTTCCTCAGTCACTACCGGTGAGGTGGGGCCTCAATCTGTGCTCCCCACCCAGGTGCTGCTGGCTGGACTCTGTTTAGGCAGGGCTGCAGACAGTGCTCTACTGCCAGATGGGGCTTTCAGGCTGTGCTTTGCTATCAGGAAGGACTGAAGTCTGTGTCCCAAGTTAATGGGGCCACTGGCAATGCTTGTGATTGGGCAAGCCATTCTACCAACTTTCCCATCCTGATGATGTCATTCCCATATTCATAGTTGTTTTAGATTTCAAGTCTGATAATTCCAACATCCCTGCCATGTCTGTTACTGATACTCTGTCCCTTCAAATTATGTTCCTTTAGTATGCCTGGTAAACTTTTCTTGATAGCTGGGCATGATGTACCAGATAAAGGGAACTGTAGATAGGTCTCTAGCAATATGGAGGTCAGGTGTGGGGAGGGAGGAAAAGCATTCCATAGTCCCATGCTTGGGTCTCTTTTAGTGAACATATGCCTCTAGACTGTGAGCTTAATAGGTGTTCTCAAGTTTTCCCTCCCTTTAGGTGGGATGGGATGACTGGAGTGGGATGGAGTTGACGATTTCCCTTCTCCCATGTGCAAGGGTATAGCTGACTGGGTCTGCTGTTTCCCTTCCTTCAGGTCAGTTAGGCTCTGGTTAATTTTCCCTGAGGTCAGGCCTTGGTTAGGAAGAACACACTGCACTGGTGTATTTCAAAATAGTTTATTTCCTTTCCTCCTGTTGGTAGAATGAGGGTAATTTTCTCTGATATTTACTGTTGAGAACCTTGTCAAGATACTGGGATAAATCTCACAAAATTGTGGGGACCCTTTCTATAATTGGGGCCTCTGGAATTAAAGTCTCAAAGTTGTGTATATTGAGCCTCCAGCAATTTGTTAATTATAGTTCTGTTCTTCCTAGCCTGGCACTGGTTCCTGCAAAGGTTTTTGCTTGTGAATCAGTTCCAGTAAGCTGAGCCTCCTTGTATGTCTGCCTGTTTCTCCAAACTTGGAGGCAACAGTTTGCCACATGCCATGTCCTCTGTCTTGTGGATCCAAGAAGAGTTGTTGATTTTTAGTCTGTTTAGCTTTGTACTTGTTTTCAGGATAGAGTAGCAACTTCCAAGCTCCTTCCATGTAGAACTGGGAACTGGAAGTATCATGCAGGTACATTTGCTAATGTATACTGATGTCTTACTGGCACATCCACCCCCATTCTGCAGGGGCTCAGCTACCTCTCTTTGAAGATGCTTGCTCATCGTCTTTCTCAAGCCTCCCGGTCACTGCCCTATCTCCATCACCTTTATAAACTTTCAACTATTGTTACTGTCTCCACTTACCATGGCTCACTTCAACTATTCTTACTTTTTTTCCCCCCAGTATTACCCTGCTTGTTTTACATATATACACCTTTTGTGGAAAAAGCTGATTTTTTTTGTAGATAGTGGAAATTAATCATAACATGACAGGATAAAGTGGCGATTAAAGGCTCAGACTTCAGGTTGAGTCAGAGACAGATCTAATACTTCCACCATTGAGATATTCAGCAAATCAATATCCAATTATTTAATCACTCCTACTCTGTAAATTAATTTACATAGCACTCAACTCACGGAACTTTCAGTGAGACTGCGTTTGTAAAGTACTAAGCAGCTAGCTTCTGCGAAGCGTAAACAATCAGCTCCTTGCTCTGGCACCCATTTGGATGCTTCTGACACATTTCTAAGCCCTTACTTGTGGAGTGTTCCCACTTTATGACTCTGTGGGACAATTCCTGCGGAAGGGGGATGAGAACTACTGTGTAAGAGTATCTTTCTGATTTCTCTGGTGGATAATTCTTTAAAAACTTCATAACACCTTCTCTTAAATTCAAAGTAGAATTGGCACCATCCACCCCAGCAGTCATCTTTCCCCTAGGTTTACCTTGTTCCCACTTTACTACATTTTCTCAACGCTCACCCTTCCCTTCCCTGCCAAACACTCTTGATACATCAATACTATCTTCAGGTCTCTGTTTTTTTTTAAGTGTGTATGTGTATGTTTCCTGTTGTTCTCTGTAGAGGTGAAATGTTCGGAAAAAGATATATTCAGTCTTTCAAAAGCCTGAGATTATAAACTAAATTTTACTGTCCAACCAGTTGATAATAAAAAGTTCCAAGTTTCTGTTCCTGCAGGTTTATAATTCAATAGGTTAATGACCTTAACTTATTTTTTCCCTCTGAATTCTTCTATATAGAATATAATTTTGCTTCAAAAGATGTATTACCAATATTCACTGTGCGGAAGACTGATAATATTGTAATACAATTCCAGAACATGCTAATAGTTGCTAAAATACAACTCTTCAGTATTTTGCAAATTTTAATTGGTGGCTTTGTATTTCACTGCTTAGTGACATGACCAGTGTTTTAGCTTTTTCTGCATGTCCTAAAGGTATATATTTGTCTGGAAAAGGCCAATATCTCAGGAATTAAGTAATGAGAACTATCTGCATATGTATACAATTCATGATTAAGTAATAAATTCATTATCAAGAAGAAAAATGTTTCTTTTGAAATTCATATATATCCATATACTACATTAAATAGTAATATCATACGATTATTTTACATAGCATTTTCTATCATTTTACATATCATACAGTTATTTTATAAAATAATACGATTGTGTCAAGCATTTAATTACTTAAATTTGAGATTGACATCATGAACAAAGGAGTCTCTTTAAAATTAGCATTATAATTTGAGAAGTGCAAGTGACACATTATAATACACAGGAAAACAGCACATTACATGCCTGATTTTTTTTTTAAATGACTTGTTTTGTGTTCTTCAACCTTAATTTTTAATTTAAAATAATTGCACAAAACATTTCACCCTGAACAGCAAATTCCAATAGTCAAGAGACTCCTTAAATGTTGAAGCGAATTTTTTAAAACTTTTTTTCCTCTCATTTTGTTAACTTAATGTTCTATGTTATTCACTTTGAGAAACAAAACAAATATAGGTAATAAAAGAGACATTTAAACTGCAGTCATATTTGAAAGCCATTGGTACCCAGATGATTTAACTTATGATGAATAACGGTTACTATTCTGCCTGTAAAAACACTAGGTATACTGCATAGCAGGTTTTCCCCACTGAGGTATCAAGTCGTCCATTAATTTGCTTTTGAAACACATCCTGGGCAAGATGTGAACTGGCAATTGTCCAAATTAATCAGGTAACTTGAATGTACAGATGAAAAAGTCTTTATAGTATATTCAAAGATTCAAAGTGTATTACATTAAAGATCCTGAATAATCCTAGGTTCCCAACAAGCTCATGATGACTGTTACACTGCCTGTTGGCGAATCCACTCTGAAAGTGAAATTCAACTTCTTAATCCTCCTGCCCTCATATCTAAGTAAACGCGCCATCGTCCACCCAGTTGCTCACAGCAAAACCAGGCAGCGCTCCTTGACCTGATCCTCGGCAGGACACAGCACTTGCCTCATGGAGCTGTCAGTGAGTGTTCTTGGGTTATTCTCTTTTCCTCAACTCTGACCCAGTCTTTGATCAAAGCCTGTGGATTCTGGCTCTACAACATATTCAGAGCATAGCCTTTTCAACTTCACATCTCACTATTTTAGTTTGTCACTATCAGCTCCCACCTAAATGACTACAGTAACCTCCTAACTTGTTTTCCACCTTCCATTTGCAACACCCAAGATAGCAACTAGAGTTATCCAATTAAATTTGAGACCATACCTTGATCAGACCTAATTTAGAGCTCAGTATGCTTCCCTTGCAATTAGAATATCTGCAAACTGTTATTTTTGTCTTAATTTTTACATAGTTTGGCTTATTTTATCTCAGGCTAGCCTATTTCTTACTCACTGCATTACAATAGACACTGGCCTTTTTTCTGTTCCTTGAACCTGACTAATATAACCCACTTACTGATTATTCCCTCTGACCTTCAAGTGAATGGTTTCCTCTATTCATACGCATCCAGATCAGTAGCTCCTCAAAGGGTTCATCCTTGACCGCCTTCACCAAGGAAGTGTCTCTCTTTGTTCTGCCTTCTTTGTAATACTTATCACTACCTGACAGAATCTAATCTGTCTTGATCAAACTGTAAAGTGCTATTGTCACATAGAAGTTCTCAGCAACTTGAGAATGAAAGACCTAGTAGGTAATGCGATATTGCATGACAAACTCTTATATAGCACAAGAAAGAAAAATATCTAACAAGTGTAGATGCCAGCAGTAACTATAAAACCAATTCCCAAGATTCTAATAAATTACAAGTCAATTATTTTTCTCTTTATCTCCTGCTGAAATAAAATGTGTACAAAGAACATAGCCTGTTAGGTAGCAGTAATATAGTTAATTAACATAATTGATAAATATAAATAAAAGTAACCAATACAATAAATGTAATAAAAGTTGACTATAGGAAAGACACTGTTGCTTGTCTCTGGGGATAAAATAGCTTTCTTTTAATAAATGGCAAATGGGTGAAATAATTTTTTTCCTCTTTGCATCAATTTTAATTCTTCATGATGATTTCTTTGGCCCATAGCAGATGACTTTAATAGTTCAGCATTTGTCTTTCTTTCCTTCAAATTCACTAAAATAAAAAGATGACAATACCTGGTTAATAATAGAGTAACTATGTTTAGACAGAATTTCTTGGAAAAAAAAGTTTATCAGTATTTGTATCTACACAAATCTTTAAACAATTTTATTATATTGTGTTTTTGTTTCCTCTCATGTAGTATCATGAAACAGTATTATCTTGTTAGCTTATTAAGAATTAATAAGTCAAAATTAAGAATGTTTTTAAGAAAAATTAATACTAATGAATAACAAAAGCCATTATTAAATAAAATGAATGTTAGAGTCACTAATGAAATTAAAAATGAAAAGGGCTTCCTTCCATCTTTAAGAAAACCCAATAGTTTCAGATTTACCTAAACTTACCTCCTTATACCTCAGAAATATGGCATAAATCTGCATAATTTGGGAGAAAGTATCAATATAATTTAATGTAAAAAATAAATTTATAATAAATAATAATAAATAAGTAAATGTATAATAAAAAATAAATTACCACCATTGAAGTGTAAAATATGAATGAAGGAATTCACTTATCAATTTTCTCAACAAATGTGTGTGAACTACATACTGCATTTCTGACATTAGAGTGTGTACATGGAGGGATTTCCAAAAGAGAGAAAACATGAGAGAATATGAGGAATTTTTTTAAGCAACAAAGTGTGATATTTCAAATATCACCAGTATTTCATTCTACTTACGTGATCTCGCTTTATGCACTCAACTATTCTTGCAATGCTATAGATTTGTGGCAGGAAACAGCTAACGCATTTCTTGTCTTTCAGTAAATCCAAGATTGTAGCTCCTTATGTGATCTGCCACTTAATTGCACTACTTAAAAACAATCTCCACAAAAAGAGTTCCATTTGAGGTATTTTTAGAATCTCTAATAAAAAATTATTACCCTCAAAGGACTAGGTATTTAAATTGAGGTGGAAAAGCATTTGGAGTTTCTGCCCTCATTTCAGTTGGATTGCCTACATAATCATCTGAAATCATTTGAATTCTTAAGTCTAATCCTGGCTTTTTTGGTGTTATTTTGTACATTTTTCACATCACTATTATAAATATTTTTAGACACTTTTTCTTGTACAAACAGCAATGAGTGACTTTGTTGTTCCATTCTAATGCCTTCTGGTTGAGGAGAATGGGTGGACCTAGGTTGGTAATATGCCCTAGGCTGCAAAAAGTTCTCTTCAGAACCCTTTGGTTTCTAATGAGAGTTTTCAATAATAATAGCATTTTTTTTTGTTTGACTGACAACCGTAACTGTGTTGTCCACACTTTTATCACAAATTAAAAGACTTTCATGCACAATGTAAGTACCTTTAGATTTGCAAATAGTTCACCACTAACAATTGAAAGCACATTGCTTTCTTATGATAATGATGATAAATTATTTTATTTATAAAATATAGCTATAGCTTTGTAATAAAGTATACTTTTAATGTATTAGTATTTTTTTCATTGCTTTTTATTTCAAAGGTTGAAAACTTTTATTGAATATATGAAATGTCTTATATAATATGGTATCTGAGATCTCAAAAAATACTATATTCTTTCTGGATTATGCTTTCCCCTTGAAAATAATGAACTGTCTACATATTTTAACAGATTTTTTTGCTTGTAGAAAGTCACTAGAGACAGATGCTTCAATCCTAACAATGATAACAAGCTAGAGAAGCTAGAACATCAGATATTTTTTCAATACATAAGAGAATTAAAGAAACAAAGAACATTAAATTGACTAAATTTTCAGGAAGTAACAAGTCTTAGGATAGAATATTCTCACACTTACATTCATCTCTGGCAGAGAGATAGGAATTAAAGGAATATGCCACATACAGGTACAAGAAACCTGCTAAACTTTGAATAAACTTGTAATGCTAGCATTATGATAATGTGCTGTGACTGTGCAAAGACACGACAAAGACATGAGCCCTGCATACCACAGACATGAAGCTCGTCTGTGATAACCCACCAACATTTTCCCACGAGGTTTAGCTAGTTTTTACAGGTAATGTACAGAAGGTTGGGGCCCAGCAGAAGAACTGAAGCACGAGGGTCTTGCCCCAGTGCAAGGCAGCAGTCTTCCAAATGTTGAGGGCATCTACAAAAATTCCAATGCTAACCTTGTATGCATTTCTTCTAAGATCAGACCAGCTGCAGTAATTCCTGTCTCACATCTGTTCAACATTTTTTGTGGAAGCTTTGGCTGGTGCAAGAAGAATGGTAAAATACATAAAACATCTAAAGGCTAAAAAGGAAGTAGTAAAACTTCATATCTTTTTCAGATGTTTCACGTAAAAACGCACTGATTTCTGTATGTTGATTCTGCGTCCTGCAGTTTTACTGAATTTGTTGATTAGTTCTAGTAGTTTTTTGGTGGAATCTTGAGAATATTCTATGTGCAAGGGCATATCATCTACACGCAGACAAAATGTTTGCCTCCTTTCCAATTTGGATGCATTTATACCTACGTATTGCCTGATAGTTCTGGCTATGACTTCCAGTACTATGTTGAATAGAAGTAGTGAGAGTGGGCATCCTTGGCTTGTTCCCAACCTTAAAGGAAAAACTTTCAACCTTTTGCCATTGAATATTATGTTAGATGTAGGCTTGTCATCTATGGACTTAATTATGTTGAGGTATATTCCTTCTATACCCAATTTGTTTAAAGATTTTACCATGAAAGGAAGTTATATCTTGTCAAATGCTTCTTCTGAATCTACTGAGATGATCATTTGATTTTTATTTTTCATTCAATTAATGTGATTTATCACACATTAATTTCTGTATGTTAAACTATTTGATCATGATGCATGATCCTTTTAATGTGTTGTTGAATCCAGTTTGACAATTTTTGTGGAGAGGTTTTGCATCTATATTAATAAGGGACATTTGGCTATAGTTTTCTTTTCATGTAATTCCCTCCTCTTCAATATTTTTGGAAAAGTTTAAGAAAGGTTGGCATTCATTATTTAATATTTGGTAGTGTTCACCAGTGAGGCCTTCTAGTTTTGGGAGGTTTTTTATTATTGTTTCACTCTTCGTTTTTATTATAAATCTTTTCATATTTCATATTTTTTCATGATTCATTCTTGGTAAGTTGTATTTTCCTGGAACTTATTCTAGGTTAACTGTTTTTTATTATTGTTTCACTCTTCATTTTTATTATAAATCTTTTCGTATTTCATATTTTTTCATGATTCATTCTTGGTAAGTTGTATTTTCCTGGAACTTATCTATTTTTCTAGGTTAACTATTTTGTTGGCCTATAAATGTTCAGAATAATCTCTTATGATTCTATGTATTTCTATGGTGTCAGTTATAACATCTATTTCATTTCTGATTTTAAGTATTATCACTTTTCTTAGATTAGCTAAATGTTTGCCATTTTAGCTTTTATATAAAACTGTTACTAGTGTCATTGATCTCTTCTACTGTATTTCTAGTCTCTTCTTCATGATCTGTTAGCTTCATGGACTTGGATGTCCAAATCTCTCCTCAGGTTTGAGGAATTCTCAACCATTATTTCTTTAAACAAGCTTTCTTCCCTTTCCTCCCCTTCCCTACTTCTGGATGTTCAATAGGGAACTATGTTGGTCCTTTTGATGAAGTCCTTTACATCATGCAGACTTTCTTTACTTTTTTCATTTTACGTTCTCCTTTAACTGGGTTATTTCAAAGTTCCTATGTTCCCAGTCTCATATTCTTTCTTCTTTTTTGTCTATTTGTGGTTGCTGCTCCCTACTGCATTATTTTATTTCATTCATTGGGTTCTTCATCTCCACAATATCTATGTGGTTCTTTATTATGGTATCTATCTCTGTTAATTTTCTCATTTTGTTCACTTACTGTTTTCTTGATTTTGTTGAATTGTCCTTTTGTGTTTTCTTATAGTTCATCAGATTTCCTTAAAGTGGCTATTTTGAATTCTTTACTGGGTAAATTGTATATCCATGTCTTTGAGTTCTGTTACAAGAAGATTATTATGATCCTTTGGTGACATCAAGTGTGCCTGATTTTTCATGTTGCTTGGAATTTTACATTTCTGTCTTCACATCTGAAGCAGCAGTTACGTCCTACAATATTAGATGTCTTTAGAGGAGATATGCCTTCATTCAATCCTGCTAGAGATTCTGAGGATTTATTTAGACCTTATATGAATACACCTGCTCCATGATTCTTGCTCCCTTTTGTGGAAGAATTCTTATGCTGTTATGTCTTCTCTTGATCTCCAATGCACCAGGCCAGCTGCTCATAACCTCTCTTTTGTTTTCTTGAAGGTGGCACTATAGCTCAAGTTTGTGGTTTCTGTCTGGCCCACAGACCCTGGCCTATTTGCTTGTGCTTCCTGGTTATCTACCAAAGCTTGCTCTTGCTACTGCCTTTAGGAGTGACCACGGAGTCGGGGTATATGAGTGTGAAGCACATGGGTGGGCACTGGGGGTGCCCACAGCCAGTTGGAGGGATCCACGGCCCTTTCTACAGTTCTTTCCCTGCAGCCTATGGGCAGGCCTCCTGATTAAGTCTGTAATGCAATCAGCAGGGACTATGTCCCTTTAATTCCCTGCAAGAATTTTTTCTTGATCTCCTGATCTCCTTTCACCATAGCCATGGAACTTCCAGTTTAGTACTCTGGATCTGGGTGTTACAAGAGAAAAATGAGTCTCTTTGGCACCGATCTGCACAGCTGGGGAGGTTGGACACTCACCTGCTTTTCCTTTCCCCCACAGTGGAAGTCATGACCTGAGAAGGAGTCACTTAAACTGTCCCACCTTGGGGGAGGGGTGGTGTAGGCAAAGTTTAGCCGTTCCTTTTAACCAGTAAATCAACTTTAGCACTCCAGTGCATCCAAACGTATCTTTTTAAAATTTTTTCCTCCAATGGAGTGCTAGAACTTCTACTGTAGCAATCTGGATGTCCACAAAGTCTGTTTCATGAATAGAGAGAATAGCCAGTGTTCTTCAGGTGCTCCGAGACCGTGGCCAAGAGGGCCTGGAACCAGTTCACAGGCTACAGCAGCACCTGCAGCGATACCGAGGTCTGTCTCTCACTTGGCGCACAGGTGGGTGAGACTCCGTCTGGCTCTCTTGGTTTATGGGCTCAATCCCACAACCCCCACAGAAGCACTTTCGTTCATGATGGATGCCCAGCTTTTGTTGTTGTAGTGGAAGCAAATTAAAGGACATCTTATGCTGGCATGATGCTGACATCACTTTCTTTCATCTGACTTTCCTTGTTTTTGATGACCTTCACAGTTTTGAGAAGTATTACTGGTCAGGTATTTTGGAGAATGTCCCTCTATTAGAATTTGATGTCTTTCTCTTGATTAGACAGGGATTATGGGTTTTCGAGAAGCAGTACACTGTGGTAAAGTACCATTTTTTCATGAGTTAAGCCTACACTACGACCAACATGGCTTATCACTGTTGACAAGACAAAACTTCTCTCCTTGACCAAACTTTACCTAGGCTCCAACCTTAGCTATAAAAACTACATGCTCTCAATGTAAGCAATTTTCACTGCTCACCTCTCCCCACACTGAAAGACTTAAACAAGCACTAATGGTTTCTAACAGTTTAAGGCCACATCCCTAGTCTCATACTAGACCCCCTTAAGTGCCTGCCTAAGAAAGCTAAAGGCTGCCAAAATAATTTACTGTTTGTTCTATACTGTATCTGCCAATAGGCTCCATGACTACCCTATCTTAGAGCATTTGCTAAGAAGGGCTTTGAGCTGTGAGTCCTTCTTCTGTTCCTTTGAGATGTATCTCATGATACTCAGGACTACTTTCTCAAAGACCTGAAAGCAATTTTTTTTAATGTAATAGAATCCTAACTTTGATAATTGCTAGCTAACAGACATATCCAGGCTAATCAGCATTTATCCTGATGCTTTGTGACTTTTCACTTCCCTGATTCTATTGAACTCCTGTTTGCCTCTCACCCTACTTCCTCTTTCTCCCTTTGAAATGCCTTGTCACCTCTGTACAAATCGAAGTTGAGCTCAGTTTATCCTGGACCCTCTGCCTTACTGCAGTTTAAAATCTTTTCTTACCGCTTTAGTAGTGTTTGGCTTTCTTCATCTGTCACCGATATCATCCTGAGCACCTACTGAAGTGCAGTTTGTTTAGTTTTTCCACCATACAGTTACTTTCTTTTTTCTTCTTTACCCTTACTGTACTCTTTAGAAGGAAATTACTCTGTGCAGCCCACATATAAGGAAAAGGGAGTTTTGCTTGACTTCTTTGAGAGTGAAATATCTTCATGAATATTTGGAATTCTTCTCCTTGGGAAATTTGTTTCTTCTCCCCCAAATTTATTTATTTAATTATAGATCAGTCATTACATTAGTCAATTATTATATGAGTGTGCATTCATTGTTATATTATTTAGTCAATTATTATATGAGTGTGTATTCATCCATGTTCATTTTGGACTTTGGTTTATAATCCATTACTACTTTACTTATTTACTTGTTTTTTTGCTCAAATTATTCTGGCTCTTGTATCTCTCTGATATAGTCTTATGATTTTTGTTTTTGTTCTTGTTTTGTTTTGTTTTGAAGCGCTTACTTTTTGGCAATATAAGATACTCCAGGCTCATCTTGTATATTTCCTGCCCCAGCCATTTCTTTTAAGAGCTCTGATTTTTTTTTCTTTATAATCACAGGCTGGTATTTGAAACCAAGAGTTGGGAGCTAGGTGTGTATACCATTGAGTTTTGTATATTGAACATCTATCCCTTGAACTGGTTAATTTCAAATATTAGTTCTAGTATCCCTTACTTTGATCTGTTATGTAGATTTCTATGCAAATAACCATATTTGTGAATAAGAATATGCTAATGTTGATTAAGGGCAATCTATGAAAAACCTACATCCAGCATTACACTTTATTGAAAATGTTATTTTCCTTTAAAATCAGGATTAAGGCAGTGAGCACTACTTGTCTTCAACATTGTACTTAAGGTCCCATTCAGTAGGGCAAGAGAAGAAGAAAATAAGGTATTAGCACTGGAAATAAAGAAATAATTATGTCATTATTAGATTTGTAAAAAAAATTTTTTAAACCCACATAAATTACTAGACTTATTATGTAGTTTAGCAAGTTTACTAGAAAAAGTCAATGTAGAGAATCCGTTCTAATACATTCTGAACAACAACAGAAAAACCTAAAAAATTCCTTACAATAGCATTTTAAAAAGCTTAGAAAAGTTTCAGGACCTCTCTACAGGAAACTATAAAATAGTATTTATAGATATTTTAAAAGACAACTGTTAATTTTTTTATTGCTGCTGTAACAAATTACAGTTCTGAAGGTTAGAAGTTCCGTTAGGCTAAAATCAGTGTGTCTGCAGGTCTGCATTCCTCTGGAGACTCCAGGAAGGAATCTGTTTCCTTGCTTTGAAGACATTCTAAAAGCCATGAATATCTCTTGGCTCATGGTAACTTCCTGCATCTCTAAAACCAGTAATGACACTCAATTCTTTCTCACATTGCACCACTCTAATATTGACTCTCCTGCCTCCATCTTTGGGGGTGTCCTCTACCATGTTCCTCACTTCCTTCTGCATACTCAGTGCCAGATTCTTTGATTAACTGTATTTCTACTAACAGTTCAAAACAATCTAGACTTTTCTAATCATGCTTCTCAAAATCTTTCCATTTTTGGAAATGAGTCTCTTTGGCACCAATCTGCACAGCAGTTTTATGTCTTAAAAACTACAAATTTTTTATTACAGTTCTAGAAGTCATAAGCCATAAATGCAAGGTATTGGCATGCTGTATACTTCATAGGGAGAATCTATTTCCTTGCCTTTCCAGCTTCTAGAAGCTGCCTCCATTCCTTGACTTGTGGCCTAATCTTCCATCTTCAAAGCCAACAGTATGGCATCTTTGACTCTGAGCTTCCTTCCTCCATTTTTAAGGATGCTTCAGATTACATGGGGCCATCTTCATGATCTAGGATATTATCTCTATCTCAATATCCTTAACTTAATTACATCTGCAAAGTCCTTTTTACCATAGAACTTAACACATTTTCCTGTTATGGGGATTAGGGCAGTATATCTTTGGTCATGATTCTACATACCACAAGACCTAACTAAATGAACATAATGCCATGTCACTGAATGAAAGGCTTGTAAAAATGTCAATTTATACCAAATTGATTAATATCATTGCTCCACTCCTTAAACATATCCAAGAAAGTTTTTAATGAAATTGTCTAGTTAAATCTAAGTTTTACATAAAAATGCATAATTTAAAACGAGCAAAAAAAAATCCTTCAATATAAAATGCAGAACAAAAATACAGGAAATGCTACCCAAGTTACAAGTCTTACTATGAAGCTGTAGTAAATGGGTACTTAAAAAACTATTTAAGCACATAACATAAAACACTAATAATAACAGAAAAGATTGAAAAATTGAGCTACATTATAATTAAATATTCTGTTCACCAAAAGAGTGAGCAACTAAGAAAAGTTAAGCCAAATATTGCACGATATTTTTATTGTGTCCAAGAAATGTAAGCACTGCTATCAAAGACAGACATACTAGTAGAAAATTCAGGCAAGAAACTTAAAAAGGCACTGAACAGAAGTGAATTAAAAAAGAGCCTAAAATCATATGAGCATGACCTCAATTAGAAACTGGAGAAATGCAAACCAATGCCATGATGCAAGGTAATTGCACTCCACCAGGATGGTCGACATCAAGAAGACTGACCATAACAAGTGAAGGATGGGAAGGGGCAAGACTCTTACTCAGCTGTCAGGAGTATAAGTTGGCATGGCTGCTCTGGATGACTCTTTGGAAATGTCTAGTAAAATCAAATATATGCATCTTCTATGACTGAGCAATTTCACTTTAAAATATATAGTCAATAAAAATATATCCACATGATGTTGGTGATGGTACCACATTATGAATGTATTTAATATCATTGAGTTATACTCTTAAAAATGTTTAAGAATGTCAGATTTTATGCTATGTGTATTTTACCATGATACAATATTATTTTTAAAAAGGTACATAAGGAAAATATGTCCACAAAATGTAATGCTACTATATATTTTTTGGAAACTGACATGAGAAAACCAACTATAAAAGGCCATTTTTGAGACAATTTGGGAAATCTGAGTAACCATTAAATAATATTAAATAACTATAGTTAAAAAAATTATTCATATGAGCACCAAGAATTAAGTATAAGAACATTGCTTTCAGCATTTAACTGTGATTGCCCAAACTTGATACTACTAAATGTCCATCAGCATTATAATGAAGACTTTAGTGTGGTATATTCAGACAAATACAATATTTCTAGTAATGAAAGTGAAGAATGGATAAAGCTCACACACAATCCAGAATAAAATAAATCACACAGAAAAGTATCCATAATATATTGGTTTTATTTACATAAAAAATTTTTTATGACTGAAGGAAAAAAGATTAGCTTTAAAAGAGCTGTCAGATACAGAAGAATATAATACAGGACACCCAGTTTCTAAAATTTGAATTTTATATAAACAATGGAAATTTATTTAGTGTGTGTATGTACAAAATATTGCATTTTGTATTTTATCTGGCAACCCTAATAAATGTAGATGATGTGGATTGCAAAGGGGCTTGAGGGGGACTTATGTGATGCTAAAAATGTTTTCTCTTAACTAAAGCTGTTGTCAAACAGATTCACTTTCTGGTGATACATTGATCTATAGCTTATGAACTATGCATTTGTATTTTGTGCATTTTATTGATGTATGTTTTACTTAAAAAAATTAAGTATGTATGTTTAAATGTGATAGTTTCACTGAAAATATCCAAAGAAAGATGGGCTTGTCAGATAAATTAAAAAGAGGATTCAAATGTAAGAAGATGGTAGGATTCCAGGAAATGGAACGTCCACTTTAGTGCCAATAATCTATGCTTCATAATTTTTTACACGTGTTCATAATATATAAATCTAATAAACATTGTGGTTTTGATCTTTCCATAACTCACCAGAAATATAAAGGTAATTCTTTCTTAAGAACAAACCCAATTCAGTATTTATTTCTTTTGGTAAATAAGTTTATTTAAATTTTTTTATATTGAGGTACATACAAAAAAATGCACAAATCTTAGTGTATTGCTCGATGAATTTTGACACATGTATACACTCATGTAACTATCACCCAGATCAAGATATCAAACATTCTAATTTTTCCCCTTCACCTATTTCACCCCCTCTCCTACTTCATGTTTATGAGTCTATTTCAGTTTTGTTTGTTCATTTGTTTTGTTTTTTTAGATTCGACATATATAAGTGAAATAAAATGATATTTCTACTTCTCTGAGTTATTTCATTTAGCATGACACTCTCTAGGTCCATCCATGTTGTTGCAAATGGCAAGATTTCATTCTTTTTAATGGCTGAGTAATATTCCATTATACACAACACATTTTTTTATTCCATTCATCTATCAGTGGATGTTTAGTTTGTTTCCATATTCAGACTATTGTAAATAATACTGCAATAAACATAGGAGTACATATATCCTTTTCAGATTAGTGATTTTATTTCCTTTAAGTAAATTCCCAGAAATGGAATTGTTCGATCATATGGTATTTCTATTTTTAGTTTTTTGAGAAACTTCCATGTGGTTTTCCTAGTGACTATACAAATTTGTAATCCTACCAGCACTATTCAAGTGTTCCCTTTTCTCTACTTCCTCGTCAACACTTGCTTTTTCTCGTTTTGTTGATATTAGCCATTCTGGTGTGAGGTGATACCTCTTTGTGGTTTTTAGTTTTAATGTTCTTGTTGATTACTGTTGTTGGGCATTTTTGTGTGTGTCTGTTGGCCATCTGTGCTTCTTAGGAAAAATGTATATTCAGGTCCTCTGCCCATTTTTTAATCAGATTTTTTTTTGACATTTAATCATATGAGTTCTTTATATATTTTGGATATTAGCCCCTTGTCAGATTATCATTTACAAATATATCATCCCATTCAGTAGATTGCCCTTTCATTTTGTTGATGGTTTCCTTATCTGTGCAGAAGCTTTTTAGTTTGATGTAGTCCAACTTGTTTATTTCCTTTTCTTTCCCTGCCTGAGGAGATGTATCTAGAAAAAATTACTAATTAAATTTACTAAAATATCTTACAATAACATGCATTTTTTTCAGTCAATACTTCCTTTTAGCAAATGTTAGAAAACTTGGCCAGTCAATTCTCTATTCTGTAGAAGTAACTAAGTAATTGGAACATGCCTTTACCTGCTAATTACACTTGACTAATTTGTTCATATAACACCCACATGTGGTAAGAAAATAAACATTTTACTTCCCATTTAACAAATGAGGAAACAGATATAAATGTATTAGACCATTTCCCTGAGGCTGTTCAGCAAATCAGTTGGAGAAGCAATACTTAAACTAAGAGTTTGAATTCTTTCACTAACCTTTTATTGACTTGGGTTTAAGTCTGTCTGTTTTCAACACATTAAAGCTAAAAGGCAAACAAGTATTCTTTTGTTCAAAAAGTATTCTGTATTCACATTAACAATTAGGATATTTAAAAAATTAGCAAAAATATTCTCATTTTTATGCACTTGAATGCTCATTCTCTTATCTAATTTCTAAAGATGAAGGTCAGATGTTGTCATTGCCATTTTCATTACAAGTTATATTTAAAGCACTGGATTTAAAATTTAGTGCAGTAGACTGCATTCTGGTCCCTCCTCTACCAGTTTCAAAGGCTTTCTAATTAGGCAATTATTTAAGCACGCAGTTTTAATTTTATCATTTGTAAAAAAATGGAAATGGGAACTGGCCTGCTTATTTTGTTATTTATTATGAAGACTGAACAAGAGAGTTTTTATGTTTATATGAAAGTATTGTAAAATGGAAGGCTTTGTGCCTTTTGGTACTTCAATAATTTTTTAAAAATAAATATTTTATATTTAAGTTATAGGCAGGAAATCAATTTCTGTAGTCATCCTGGTTTGTGTGTTTATCTGAGCTACCTTAAAGTTTTAATGAGTGTGTTTTTAAATATATCTATGGACAACCAGAACACTTAAATGGTCAAGTATAAAACTGAATTATGTATGAAAAACCTAATATAGGCACATAATTTTGTTTCAGAATATTTAAAAAATGTGGCAGAGCAGCTAGGTAGTAATAATAGCTGAAGTTTATTGAGAACTTACTTTGTAAAGATACTTTCACCTATGATCTTATTTGATCTTTTCCACATCACTATAAATGTGTACTGCTGTTTTCTCCGTTGTCCAAGTGAGGACATCAAGGCTAGGGAATTTAATACTTAGCTTTAATCCTCTGATTCAGTACTTAGGAGCTGAGTAATATGAGCAAATTATTTATGTCTCAGGTCTTTGTATGCTTGGTGTAATAATTCCCATTGCATAAAGTGCTTGTTTTTAATTATTTAACATTTATGAAGTACTGACACCTTGTTTCTCAAATAGTAAACTATCATTTAATATTAGCTATTAGTATACTCTACTGGTGTAAGTCAACATGTTTTTAAATGAGATGTATTTTCTATAATCCATATTTACCATGACCCAGAGAAGATGGTTAATATATTTCATATTATTGGATTGCTTATCCAATATTAATTTCCCACTCTTCCTAAGTTAACAGAACCCCAAATTTGTACAGTGCAGCAATATTCTGAGTCCCAAATACTGTCGTTTTAGTCTCTCTTAGCTAGGCAATAATGTGACACATTTCTGTCCAATGTAATGTAAGCTGTGGATATTTGGATAGTTATGTATACTAGTCTGAGTTAATATTTATTTTCCTCCCTTTCCATCTTCTTTCTGCCTATAACACCAATGTACAGTTTAGGACAGCAAGAGCCACCTGGAGACTATGAAAGATTAGACATGGGAATAGAAGCTGGTACATTAATGTCAGTGGGATAAATACATGAAAAGACTGTGCGTCCCAAGTGACATCACTGAGCCACACATTATGACTACTGGACTATGTGTCTCTTGATTGCTTCTTGGTGATTCAAATAAACTTACATGTTCAACCATTTCTGGCTGAATACATTAGTAACTGATTTGTTGGTTATGCTGACTAATGACTTAAGAATCATCAAGCTATATGATTCAGTTTTCCCTTTCCCTAAATAGATCCCCACAGGTAAATCTTCAATCATATTAAAGTTAAAACTAATGGCTGTTAATACAATTTGGGAGCAGTTCAAGTAATTAATAGATAGACTGTGGGTACACGATTAGCAATTAAACTATTAAAGAGAAGTTATCCCAATCTGGAGAAGTTCCCATTTGGAAGCAGTACCATCATTTTCTGCAAATGGAAGCTTATGATCCTTTATAATTATTTAATAAAGATATTTTTTTAAGTTCTGTGAGCATGATGTGACATGTAATGGCATGAGTGCATACTCACTTGACCTCTTTGCCATTTTGCAAAAATATTGTACTTACAGCCCAAAAATCATCCATTTAAAAACTTTGAAAATTAATTTTAAGAGAATAGCATTTTTAAATCAGTTTTGCTTAGAAAAATGTGACCATTTCATAAAAAAATTATTAAAATTATAGCTGTGAGTACATGTGTGTGTGAAGGTCAAAATTTTCTTTAGCCTGCCTTTTTTATTTTCTGGTCTCTCTACCAAAATGTTGACCAAAAAAATATTTTTTAATGTGCTTGTTTTAAAACTATGAGACCATCACAGCAGTCATTGTATATCCATCCAGATTTTACACATGCTAGTATTTTAATATTTGTATTTATTTCAGACCTTGTGTTGTTAAAAAATACAGATATAGTTATAACTCCCATGATGCCTTTATCTGATTGTATTCCATATATCTGTATTTGTTAATATTATCCTAAATTAAGTCATGAAATTTCTGAAGCAAAGAAATTATAATTTACTTACAACAAGCAATTGTACTAGTTTTCTTTTGCCCCAGTTCTTAGCACTGGGGTGATGCAGTCAGAACCAAATGTTATCTCCATGTAAGAGGCTCTATTGTAAGCAAGGAAACATTAAAAAAAAATTGAAGTTTACATAGGAAAGAGAGGCAGCTATTACCTTCGGCTTCTGAGGAAATACCGTTGAAAACGTTATGGCAAAAATCCTGGGTCCTCCTACTTTGGAAAGTAAATAAATCTCCAGGAGAAAAATAAAATGTCTCCAATTTTAAAACCAAAGGATGGATTTAAGGACCTGTGAGTCCTCCTCCGTTGAAATGTAACACATACCTCTCTCTGGAGTTCTCACTATCCATTCAGTCATAAATTAACCTCTCAGCCTTGTCTTTTAGTTCAGGTCCCAAGTGTCAGTAAGAATTGCTCAGAAAGTCCTAATGGTGCAGAAACATATAAAATATTTTCTCCACAGCTCCGTACTTCTTTTCTCCACCTGAGAAATAACTTCAATTCTAAGAGTTACTGTGTATCCTTCTTGTGTATGTATTTATACTGAATACCAGTAAAAACGTAATACTTCAGAACTGTCTTAAGTATTCAGACTACTATAACAAAATACCATAAACTAGGTGGTTTATAAATAAAAAACTTTTTTTTGTTCTGGAAGATGGGAAGTCCAAGATCAAGGTCCTGGCCAGTTCAGCATCTAGTGAGGGCATCCTGGCTCCCACATGGTGCCTGCTTGCTACACCCTTACACAGGGCTAGGGGTGAGCTAGCTCTCCCAGTCCTCGTTTATAAGGACACACCCCACGCACGAGGGTTCTGCCTTCATGACCTGCTCGCCTCTCAAAGGCCTCATCTACTAAAACCATCACCGTGGGGGTTAAGATTATAACCTTTGAATTTGAAGGGGACCCAAACTTTCAGGCTGTAGCATGAAGCTTTCATTTCATTGAAGATGCATTTATGTATCTATTTAACTGTTTCACATATAATATACCTCAAACAGAATTGCTGAAGAATTAAAAGCATTAAAATAATTTTTCCAAATAATGCAAGGTCTAGGTTTATTTGATTTGTACCTTTATCCTTAATCTTAACAGGAATTGAAGCCCTATCTTTGGGGAAAGGGAAGTGAAAAGTTGATTGGTGAGAGTAAAAATGTGTTTTGTTGTTTCATGAAATGAAATACTGTTAGGTCTGGGTACATTGCAGAAGTTCTCTGTTTCAAATTCTTGATTCACTTTGGAAGCTAAGGTTATCCCATCAACCTCACATTATCTGCTCTTTCCCATCACTAGAAAGATAATCAAATGATCACATTAATGAATTTTTAGTTGCATGAACATAGATGGCCTCTCTTGAACAAATATTTCTCATCTCCCTCTTTAACTCCCTGGGACAATGTGAATATGGGTGCTTTTCCAAGCAATTATTGACAAAGTGATTGGATAGTGGGCAACTCCTGAAATGCTCCCAGTATTCCCGACCGCTTGGAATCCATACCCCGTGTAATACCTTATATGGTCTGGACCTCTTGACTTGCTTCTAATGAATGGAATACAATAAAATGAATTTGTGCTACTAACGTTAGCTTACGAAAGACTATGGTCCCAGTCTTGTATGCACTCTCTTCACTCTTCCTTGATTTGTTTAAGCCAGCTGCCTGATAGTGAGAACGATGCCTCGGAAAAGCCTACATGCAAGTAATTGAAAGTGGCCTCAGATCAAGAGTTTATGAAAAATTTAAATGTGCCAATGAGCTTGAAATTATGTCCTTTCCTAGTTGAACCTTGAGATGAGTAAGGCCCTGGCTCACATCGTGACTGCAGCCTTGAGAGAACATCAGTTAGAAAACCCAGTTAAGCGTGCAGTGGGATTCCTGAAATATAAAAACTGTGAGGTAATACACATTGCGGTTAAAGCCACTAATTTGGGGGGTAATCTATTACACAGCAATAGGTAACAGATACACCATGTTATACATTTTAGTGGTGTACAAATATACCATAATATTGGGTGACACTATAAGATATGCAAAAAATGTGCAAGTGGCTTTGGAACTGGGCGGCGTATAGAGGTGTGATGATTCTGAGGAGCCTAAACTGTTCTGGATAGATGGTTTACAGGTGTCTGGGCTTTGAGGTCCTTGCTAGTAAGGGCTCTAAATGAACTGAGGAACATATTACCTGAAACTGGAAACGAGGTATCCTTGTTATGCAGTGGCAGAAAAAATGGCAGCATGGTCATTTGCAGTGATGTGGAAATCAGAACACTGCCTAATGAACTTGCTGATATCATAGAGGAGACTTCAAAGCAGAGTCGGAGGTGCTTCCTGATTTCTCCTTGCTCCTTATACTGTACAATGTAAGTGAAAAGAGATAAAATGAGGAAAACAGTCTTTAAACAAAGGAGAAATAGAATGCTCAGCCTCTCCAGATAGGAAAACATGCTAAAATTAAGAAATGGCTTCTGAACCCTGTCATAAAGATGTGATCTAGAAATAATCCAAAGATGTAACTATATAACCATTTATTAAGACTTCGGGATGCTAAAAGGATCACAGTATTATTCAGTCATACAAAGGACTCTTTAAAAAGGTTAAGGGTTTTCTTCCAGTCAAACAAAAATCCTTCTAAGAAACTTAAGAGCATTGTTTCTCAGCCATCTCAGCAGGATCCCAAGGTGGAGAAGAAATTATCCTCAACAGATTGTGAGTGTAGATTTGATCTAATGGAATAACCCCCAATGATATTCACAGAAGCACATAAAATTTTTGAGAAAACTGTATCTGTGGAAACACAGCTGGCTTGGACTGAAGGGGACAAAGAGGGTACAAAATAAAAAAGAGACTCTAGGACCCCCAAATTTTACCAGCAGGGAGCTGAATGCACAGCTGAGCTGTAAACAGATGCATGGAAAAGAAAAGAGGACTCAGAGGGCAATTACAAGAGCCCAGAGAATAGAGCCTAGAGAATTATTCATAGGCCTTGAAACATAATCACATTTCCAGCCTTTGTCCAGATGAATTTCAGAATTGCTGTGGGCCAATGGGTTCTTGTGTCTCCTATTTACCTTCTATTTTGAACAGAAGTATCTAAAGCATTTATCTATGCCTGTTTCACCATTGTATATTAAATGTATGTGGCTGAGGGGGACAAATAAATTACCTCAATTTCTTTATTATTATTGACTTACATGTCTAGAGAAATTTTGCACTATGAAGCTTATCCACACCTGGACCTGATTTAGATTATGAAATTGTGGACTTTGACATGATATAATAGGGTGAAAATTTTGTAGAGTTTGAAAGGAAGTTAATGTCTTTTGCACATGTAAGAGACATCAATTTTGGGGGATCAGAAGGAAAACTGTGGTAGGCAGTTTCTGAAATGGTTCCCAACAGATCTTTCATTTTGGTAGTCATGCTGTAATAGAGAAAAAGTGAAGAGATGTAATTTCCAAGACTCAGATACAAAAGATTGTTTCTTCTGTCTTGCTCCAACTCATTCTAGTATACTCTCTCTCCCTTTCTCTCTCTCAGTATTTCTTAGGATTGTTCTGATGAAGTCAGTTGTTATATCATGAACTGTTGAGGGCAGCCTCTGGCCAAGAGCCAGCAAGGAACTAAGCGCAATCAACAATCAGGTGAGTGAGCTTGAAAGCATATCTTTACCCAGCCAAGCCTTGGGATATCGGTAACCCCTGCAGACCTCTGAAGCAGAGATTTGGATAATTTTTACACATCAACAGAAAATAAATGGCATTTTTATATTAGAGTACGGTGCTGCCATAGCAGATACTAAAAATGTGGAATATGTTGTAAAACAAAGAATCCACCCCAAAGCTACTGGATTAAAAGGGACAAAAGAAGCATGTCTACTAAATGCAATGATTTCAGTGTAAAAATGACATGCTGAGCATCTTTGGTCATATTTACCCCTAGAATATCACTTTTTGTTGCTATTGTAAATGGAAAGACCATTTTATTTCCAATTTCTGTTTTTTGTTATTCTCCTATACAAATATAATTGATTTCTATTTATTGAACTTGTGTCAATAACTTTGCTTAAATAAGTTATTTCTTGTAGCTTTTTTTAGATCCTTTGGATTTTCCACATAGATGATCATGTTATATTCAAAGAAGAGTTTACTTTTTCTCCTCAGTACTTTTCATGCCTCCTGAATTAGTTAGAGTATCATGCACCAGGTTGAATAGAAGGGTTAAGAGAGAGCTTCTTGATCTGATTTCCAGTTTTAGGGGGACACAGTCAGTCTTTTAGTCTTTTACCATTAACTATAATGTTAATTGTAGGGTTCTTGCTCTGCAAGAAGGATTATGGTCTATTCATTTCCAACTAAGTATCTCTCTGTGCCAATCCACATGATTTAGAAAAGTGAGAAGAAAAACAAAAAGTTACTTTCTGTGGTGGGCTGACTTTAGGGTTTCCTTACCTCACAGATGCCTTGATTTTTTACTATATTGGTAAAAACCTATTCCTCTGTAGATAGGAGAGAGAAGAAGAAACCCAACCACAGGGGGAATAAACTGCAATCCATGTTGCAGATAGCCGAGCTTGAACTCAGTTGCAGAATACTAAGGCTTCTGAAAAAAGAAACAGTCCTTCATTGCATATGATCACTGAGGATATGCACATAACAGGATTTCTACCCATGTCACAGATACATAAAAGAGCCAGATAGTAAATGATAATAATCTTTGCAGGCCAAAGGCAAAATAGGATATTATGTGATACTCAGGTAACAAGAAAGAGAATGCCTCCCCGCCCTATCTGCTGGGGTGAGGGCTTCTGCCCCAGATCCACATGGGGGATGGGTGTGCTTTGCACTTAGTTGTCATCAGCTGGAGACATATTCTTCAGAAGAGCATCAGGTGAGGGAAAGGGATTGGTGCTTCTGCCCCAGTGATCACAGATCCTGGCAGCCTGCCCCCCCCTCTCCTCCCAGAGAGCCTGGCTCTCTCAATTTGGGCAGTTTAGCTGTACATGAGACCTCTCCCTCAGAGATTCACTTTGAGGTTCAGTATTGTGCCCCATCAGCAGTGTCCCCAGTGAACAGATGGTGGCCTCCTTGACATCAGGCAGGAGTGGGACACAACTGCCGCAGAAGCAGGCACTGCCAGGGAACACAGGAAAAAGATGGGCTAGTCAGCTTGCTTGAGTGGCACTCAGGGACCATACAAAAACAAGTAGCGGGTTGTATTTGGCCCATGGTTTGTAATTTACAGACCTCTGATCTGTTCCATTCCTCTGAGCTTACATGTGAGGACGTGGACACAGGTAGTTAAAGCAATTGCTATATCAGGCAAATTATTTGACAGGACTGATCCACTCATTCAACATACACACTCTTCATGAATTTGAGGTGTAATTTGATTACCATTATCTGTACATGATACCTGCTTTGATTATTCTGATGGAAGTTTCAGATTAATTAACACAGTGAATCAGGAGAGACATGACATCATTTCTTCTATCTCTGGAAGACTGATTATTTCCATGAAAATGAGAGGAAGAAAGCAGTTATATATTTAATTATCCATTGTTATTTTCGAGGCACTGAGAAATTTCAGGTTCACGATATTTCTGTGATATAAGTATTATCGTTCCAATTTTATAAATGAGTAAACATACACAAAACCAAAAAAATGTGGCTGTTATGTGGTAGAAATGGAATTTGGATATGGATCTGATAACTAGTCAGTTTCTAACCTAGTACTCATCCAGTAAATTGATGGTTCTCAACATTCTCGGTTTTGTTTCACAATTTAAAATACTGCAGTTTTTGGCTGTTCATCATTATTTTCCTCTTCACTACTCTGATGCTGATTTAGTAGAATTTCCTACCATGACTGAGTTTTCATAACATTGTGAATGAAGGTTCTCAAATATCTACATAAATATGGATTTTTAAAAATGTTTTGCTATTCCACCATGGCTTTTATTTCTTACTTTCAGTAAGTTCTACTACTTCATTCACATCACATGATCTGTGTAATTTGATATTACTTTTGATAAATATCATCATGCTCGTATGTATCCTCACAGTATGGCATGTCAACACAATACTTCAAGTGACTGTTTAAAGACCAGATTTCTAGCTACTGGTGAACTAAATAATAATGTTTTGAGGATTACAAACTACAGAAAGAAGAGAAAACAATACACAACTTTTGCAGCAAAAGTTTAGAGATCAGCAGAGATTCCTTGCTGGTTAATTTGGAGCAGAGTTAGATGTGATTTTAATCACATATGCAAGAGTTAGAAGTATATTTTACATAGTTTCCAGAGTTTTATTTTTGAGAACTAAACAATATTAATTCTGCATATTTGCTTCCTAGCAATAATGTTCACCGTGATTTGTGAGTAAGAAGAGCATGAGGTTATCTAAAGTTGGGGAGCTTTTTTATTTTATTTATTTTTAATTTTAAAGTACTGTACAGACCAAAGTATAAAATAGGTCAGGCAACTGTGTTAGGAGTTTCAGGTCTGTGACTATCAGTATAATCACAGATAGAAAGCTATGATTTTTATATATCCTCAAGAATAGAAAAATAAATAGTCAGTACCAATCAGTATTTTAAAGACTATGCAGTGTACAGTTGTATATAGTCATATTTTGGAAAATCATGAAGGAAACTATAGCTGTACTCTCATTAATAGAAATTCACCTAAATGTGTTCCTGAATTGAATTCATGAAGTGAGTAAAAATGTACTTTTTAGATAAAGTTAAAGATTCTAAAGGAAGTAAACATGTAATATGTAATCTATATGAAAATATTTGGTAATAAGAAATTTTTGTTGAGAAAATATATTGTTGAATAATTTAAAACTTCATAATGAAATAGAATAAAATTATACTGTTTTTCTAAGAGGGCTTGCTTTTTCTTGTTTCCTCTAATCTCCTATAAAGATAACTTTGGATTCACTTGATGACATTAAATAACAATAATAAATATTTATTTCTGTATCAATGGTAACCATATAACCATATAATTTTGTACAACATTTTTTGTTTACCCTAATACATATTTTAAGAACAGAAATTCCAAATGCAAATTAATAACTATTATTTTATTAGAAAATAAAGGAGTTATTAATACTTACAGGTTTAGTGTACACTTGTGACCCTTTTAATTCTGAAAGCAATAGTTAATGTGAAAACATTTTAGGTTTAAATAGCATAAATCAAAACAGAGTCAGCCTCATCCATTTCCTCCAAATTTTAATGATATTTCTGTTGCCCAGAGGATATATTTCAAAGAATGGTCTTTGATACTTTACAATATGCTTTCTACATAGTTAATCACTATAAATACTGACAGTTATTGATCGTTAGCTTCTCAGAGATTTCTTAACCCTTAAAACACTCTAATAATGTCCCCGTAAGCTATGGATTGTTTACCATTACTCTTCCTTGTGTACTATAGCTGTCATGCTACTAAGTAGTGTCATCTTTGCCATCTGTGAAAAAATATTTAAAGGACCTAATTCCCATTTCAGCCAACACTGATATTCTATATTGTAATCAAGGCTCCCCCGCTCTTTTTTCTAAACAACTCATGACAGTTATATAATTTAACATCATTGGATACATTTAATTGTTATAGATGATGAGCAAAGATCAAATGTGTAGAATTCTTGAAATTTTGAAATAATGTATTTCATTGATGAATATTACAATGCATTTTCCCAGTTGATTGAAGTTGGATAAAGTAAAGTGATATTTATTTAATAAATAAAGTAATTTGAAACAATTATATAGGATATATATAAAACCAGATGAAATTCATTTACTTGCTAACTTGATTTAGTCAGTCTTTAGCCATTTGTAAAAGCAGAGGCCACTCAACTTTCAGAAATGTAGTTTGTCCCATTTTTTTACATGACTATTGACTCAGAGCTGTACAGGAACTGAAAAAAAATTATTGGTGTTTTGTACTTCCAGCATGAATTAGACATACTTCACAATAATAGCTTTCTTGATATTTTAGAACAATCTGTTGTGGTTAGAGCTTTGCAGTGAACAAGCAGTGCAAGTTGGGAATATTGAAGACTGAGGTCAATACAGGTGAAAAAAGGAAGAGGAGGGAAAGTTTTTACCATTACATTTCAAGTTTCTCTGCTCCTTCTACTCCTTTCCCCCTCTTTTTCTCCTCTTCCTTTATCCTATCCTCTTCCTTTCCTTCAACTCTTCCTCATCTTCTCTGCCTTCATCTTAATTCTTTGATTCTGTCATGCCTGAGATAATTCATATTTATAACCTGGGGTTAATGTAATGATATCCTTAAATTGAATAAAGGATTTATCCTTACATCCTATGATATCCTTAAATTGAATAAAGATGAAGACAATATTTAATTTTTTTAAAGAAAAAACTGGATCCAAGTCAGCAAAAGTTTTAAGTTTTTTCTTATGTTGTTTTAGTAACTGTTCTTGGAACTGGGGTTTTCTTGTGACCATGTTAGAACCTTTATCTGAAGGAGCTTACAAACTAGTGAAGGAGACAGACAAAAGATAGATATTTCTGTTCAATATGCTAAATTAGAATAAGAAAGGCTCAGTCATAAGTAAAGCACGGTGGAGGGGCATTTTAATTAAGTTTTGGTTCAGAAAGATATCCCAGTTGACAATGCGTAGGTTGAGATACCAAGGATGAACTGTAATTAACTGGGAAAAGTGGGAGTAATAGGAAGAGGGAGAAAAAGGAATGTTCTCTATAGGGTAAGTAGCACTCATTTATTCATGCATTTGGGCATGAATGCTTTCATTTCACAACCATCTATTTTTAACATCTACTGTGTTCTACACATTATTCTAAGAATTAGAAACTTGAAGTTGGAACGGGAATAATACAAAGTCTGACATAACAGAATTTACAATCCTGTGACAAAGAGAGGCATTTATAACAGAATCACAGTTAATATATGTATACTTGTAGCCATGTTATATACATTGTGCTACAAGTGCATACAAATATGAGCAATGATTTAAGTGACAGAGTGGGAGTTGGACAGGCAAACAGTGTGGGCGGTGGTGCTTGTATAGGAAGTGGGGGAATGGGGAGTAGGGCACCACATATTCAGATGTCCTATAGTGGAAGTACAGGGAGGGGTCACATTTTCACTTCCAAAGAGATTAACAAGTCTAAAGCAAGGCAATATTATTGAAAAGGAGTCTGCATTGATTTAGAAAGCCAGAGATGAGGTTATTGCAATAACTTTGTAGTTTTAATATCTTGAACATTTGTAGTATAGATGAAGAAAAAGGAAATATTTTAAAAAGTGTTAAAAATAAGTAAGACTTGTCATTCTTTACTAAAGTCAAATCTACACATACATTATAAATTAGAAATTAGACCGATGGATAAATCCAACAGAAATACATGTACATAATAGGCACCAAAAAGACTCACATAATGTGTTAACAATAGTCTTAATGTAATAGCCAGATATTTGAAGTAATTGCAAAGTTATCAATAGAAGAATGGATAATTAAATTTGTATATTTATATAATGGAATAATACACAGAAGTGAAAAATTAATGAACCACTACCAAAAGCAAAAATGTGAATGAATGTTGCAAAAATAATTTTGACTGAAAAAAGACATATACACATACATACTATATATGATTCCACTTTATAAAGTTCAGAGTTATTCAACACTAATTCATGGTGTTAGAAATCAGGACAGTATTTGTTTTTGGAGAGGGCAGAGAGGTTGTAACTAGTAAGACACAAATAGGATGCTGCAGTACTATTAGTTGTATAATTTACTGAGCTATATGCTAATGATTTGTACTCTTTTCTGCATATACATTGTACTTTATTTTTTTAAGGTTTTAAAATAAATAATAAAGCAGAAATGATTTTTGTATGGAGAAAATGGGTGAAGAGGACCCGAGGGAGATCCTAGTGTTCTAGAATTAAAGATACTGGTGGCATTCACTTAAATAGAGGACATTATAGAAAGGATTCAGGGACAACAGAAGTGATTATTTCCAGATTTGGATATTTAGAGTTGAATGTGCCTTTTTCATATGTAAGGGGAAATGTAAAGGAGGCAATACAGTATTAGTTTCACAGTTCATACAGTATATCTGGGTTGGATAAAAATTCTTGTGCATATAGATACAAAAATAAAACCATGTGAATGGCTCAGATTAGCAAGTTAGCAAATTTTGAGTAAGAAAGAAAATGGAAATGGAGTCAGTGAGATGTGGATATATAAATATTTTCAGTAAAGTCAGTCTTGATGGGGGAAGAGAAAGCTGAAAATGGATACCACAGTGTCTGGAGTAGTGAAGGAGAAGAAGGAGAGTGGAAAGAAATGTGATCAGATTTGTGGATGGTGGGGATTCACCTAAAGCCATGTTATTACACAAGCAGAAGCAAAAATAGGAAAGAAAAAATAGAAGATGGCATAGATCTGGGGCAATAGATCACATAGAAATCTGCATCGAAAGGATCTCAAGTAGGACATATAAAAAACATGGACTTCACAACTCCATTCTAACAACAAATAAAAAGCTGAACAAACTGAAAAATCAATAATTAAACTTAGATCCACTGGAGAAGGAAGTCATAGAGCATACCACTACCGCCAAAATTTAAGAGACAGGAGGATACAGAGAACTATGATCTACCTGAGCAGAAACTCACGAGCAGAAATCTTGCAACCCTCAGCTGGGTAGGAAACTCTGAACCATAATTGATGAATTACTGGAGGCTCAGTATAACAAGTCTTGGAGTTAAAAACTCTGAAGTGTGGCAGGTGAGGGGACCCACAGTTTTTTTGAGTTTCACCTTTGAGAGTTTACCATGTTTTCTCAGTGAATAGCAAAGAAAAATCCATTCTGGCTTTTATTAAGGGGAGGAGAGAAGTAACTGTTTTGAAGTAGCCAGAGCACTCTGTTCTTAACAAGGCCTTCTTGCCAAAGAAACTAGTTTACCAGAGCTTAACCCACTGCGGTTTTATCAAATCCTAACCTATCTGGTGGAAATCACAGAATGGAATTCTATACAGTAATAAAAATGAAGTAATCACAGCTATGGGTAACACAGATCAATATTAAAATGTTCCAAAAATCTACATATTTCTAAGGGATACATATGGGGTTAAATAATTCTCAAGAAGCAAAGATAGTTATCACAAACATCACAGTATTGGTTAATTGGTTAATTCTGGAGGAAGAAAGGGATTTGTGTTAAGGAAGGTACTCACAGGAGGTTTCTGAAATACTAACAATGTTCCATTTCTTGACCTATGTGGTAGTACATACACATTCACATTATAATTATTATTTAAATTACAGTATCTATTTTATATGTTTTTCTTTTTTTATTGAGGTATAATTGACACATAACATTATCTTAGTTTCAGGTGTACAACTTAATGATTTCATGTATGTATATACTGTAGAATCATCACCACAATAAATTTAGTTAGCAATTGTCACCATACAGTTACAAAATTTATTTTTCTTGTGATGAGAACTTTTAAGTTTACTCTCTTAACAACTTTCAAGTACACAATACAATATTAACTCTAGTCACCATGCTGTACACTACACCCCCATGACTTATTTCCCTTCACCCATTTCACTCACACCATTTATAGGCTTTTTTGATGGATTACATGTATCATAGTAAAATAGGAAAAAATGAACAGCATAGCAAATTTCTATAATGAGACTTCTACTGAAAAGATTAGCTTCAATATAAAATCACTGCTACCTCCTATTGCAACTATTTGGAATCTCATTAAGTTTATAACAGTTACTTGTCATGGAAATTGCTTCTCTTCTGTGAATTCATGAGTAACTGAACTTATCTTGCTTGCTAAAGAACTTTGAAATCAGATAACATTTTTACAAAGCCCCAGAATTTCTTTGCTGTCCTCTGTAGAAATTCTCACAGCATACCATTCCTTTTGTAATTCAGTATTAAATTAAGTAGACTGGTGTATTTGTTGGTTAGCCATTTTAAAATAATTTCAAGTAGTTGTCATTAAAATCACTACAACAAACTCACAACTCACTTTAATTTAGTAAGGTTAAAAGGTGCTTAATTTTAAAGAATTCCATATGAAGAGGCTACCTGCCATTGTTAGGCATGATGATTGAGAGTGAATGCATTTTCACCATTTTTTCCTTCTCCTTCTCCTATTACACAGCTCTTTCAATTCATTCAGAACTGTAGGTGTTACAACTATAATCAAATGCGGAGAAAACTATACATAAAAATAACATACCGTATTTTCAAAGAGACACCAGCAAGTTAACTTTACCCTTGTCAATGAAAGAAGCCATTTATCTAAAGCAAGGGAATATGTATTCACTTATAAGCATTTTGCAACGTTATAGAAGCCAATATTTTCTCTAGCAATTCATGAATAAAATACTTGTCAGGAGTAGTAGATTCAAGATAGCGGTGTGAGAGGTGACACGGAGAGCTCCTCCCCAAACCACAAATAGTACAAAAATATAGTTAACAAAAATATAACAACTAACCCTAAAACAGCAACAAGAAAGAAGGCAGAAACAGGCTGCCTACAGACCTCAGGAACAGAGCAGATCTCACAAAACAGGGTAACATAGGAGAGCCTTGATCCGGGGCGACCCAAGCCTTCCCCCACCCCAGCTCATCACCAGGAGGAGGAGAAATCGAGTGGGGTGGGGGTGGAAGCCTGGGACTGCTGGACACCCAGCCCTGAACATCTGCTCTGTGAGCGGAAGCCTATACTGTGTGGTGCTCTGGACAATGGGGAGCTTGGATGAGCAGAGAGCCTGGGAGACTGACATTCCGGCCGTTCGTGGAGGGGGGGATCCACACCCAGCCGCTCTGTGTCAGAGGAAAGGCAGGGAGTCTGAGAGGCTTCCTAGCAGCCAGAGGACTGCTGAAGGGGCGCGGTTTGCACGGAGCTTGCTGTGCTGGAGAAGGGAGACCAGGACGAGGTAGTCTGGGCACACTCTGCCCAGCTGGTTGGGAACTTTGGGAGCTTCAGGTGCTCCATCCCCCTGGTTGCCTACTCAGGTCTGAGGCCCCCCCCAGTGTGACACACAGCCTGCTGAGCCTTCCTATTGGCCTGCAGGTACCTGCTCCCAAACGCGCAGTTACTGTGCTGGCGTCAGGCCAGCCAGAGAGAGGCCCCGCCTACAACAGCTAGAGACGCAAAGCACAGAGGCTTACACATGTGTGCTTGGCCCACTGGCTCTGACACTGGAGACAGGCACCGCAGACGGGAATCAGGAAACAGATCTTTCCTCCCTCCAGGCACCAGCTCTGCTCCCCTACATCCCCCAACCTCACTCTAGCGTCTGAGCAGCTCCAGAGACTGGAGTTTCTGCGCACTAGTGGGCACCACAGAGAAATATGAAACATCAAAAGAACATGGTTCAGAACAAAATCTCACAAACCCCAGAAAAAGGGCCAAATGAAACAGAACTCACCAATCTACTGAAAGAGAGTTCAAAATAAAAATCATAAACATGCTTATGGACGTTCAGAGAAATATTCAAGAACTCCGGAACGAATTTAAGTCACAGATTCAATCATCAAGAAATTCCATATCTGAAATGAAACATACAATGGAGGGATTTAAAAGCAGATTAGATGTAGTAGAAGAGACAGCAAATGAAATAGAAATTAGAGAAGAGGAACACAAAGAAGCTGAGGCATAGAGAAAAACAAGAATCTCTAAGAATAAAAGAATATTGAGAGAACTCTGTGACCAATCCAAATAGAACAATATTCGCATTAAAGGGGTACCAGAAGAGGAAGAGAGAGAAAAAGGGATAGAAAGTGTTATTCAGGAAGTAATTGCTGAAAACTTCCCCAATCTAGGGAAGGAGTCTCTCAAACCATGGAGGTGCACAGATCTCTCAACAAAAGGGACCCAGGAAGACAACATCAAGACATATAATAATTAAAATGGCAAAGATCAAGGATAAAGACAGACTTTTAAAAGCAGCTGCAGAGAGAGAAAAAACATCACATACAAAGGAAAACCCATCATGCTATCATCAGACTTCTCATCAGAAACCTTATAGGCCAGAAGGGAGTAGCTTGATATATTTAAGGCAATGAAGCAGAAGGGCCTTGAACCAAGAATACTCTACCCGGCAAGGTTATTTAAATTTGAAGGAGGGATTAAACAATTTTCAGATAAGCAAAAGCTGAGAGAATTTACCTTCCACAAACCACCTCTACAGTGCATTTTGGAGGGACTCCTATAGATGGAAGTATTCCTAAGGCTAAATAGACATCACCCAAGGGCCAGATAAAGACTACAGAATATGATTCATAACATACAAAGAATAGAGAAGGAAGAAAAAGGAGGAAAAAAAAAGGTTTAGGTTGTGTTTGTAATAGCATATGAAGTGTGTTAAATTAGACTGTTAGATAGTAAGGGCATTACCACTGAACCTTTGGAAAACATAAATCTAAACCTACAATGGCAATAAGTACATACACATCGATAATCACCCTAAATGTAAATGGTCTCAATGCACCAATCAGAATACACAGAGTTACTGAATGGATAAAAAAAACAAGACCTATCTATATGCTGCCTACAAGAGTCTCACTTCAAATGCAGACATACACAGACTGAAAGTAAAAGGATGAAAAAAGATATTTCATGCAACTAATTGTGAGAAAAACGGAGCTGTAGTACTTGTGTCAGACAAAATAGACTTCAAAACAAAGTCACAAGAGACAAAGAAGGACATTACATAATGATAAAAGAGTCAGTCTAACAAGAGGATATAACTATTATAAATATCTATGCATCCAACACAGGATCACCTACGTATGTGAAACAAATACTAACAGAATTAAAGGGGGAAATAGAATGCAATGCATTCATTTTGGGAGATGTCAACACATTACTCATTCCAAAGGACAGATCAACCAACAGAAATAAATAAAGAAACAGAGGCACTGAAAAACGTATTAGAACAGATGGACCTAATGGACATCTACAGAGCACTCCATCCAAAAGCAACAAGATACACATTCTTCTCAATTGCACATGGAACCTTTTCAAGAATAGATCATATACTAGCCCACAAAAAGAACCTAAGTAAATTAAAAAAGATTGAAATTGTACCACCCAGCTTCTCAGATCACAAAGATATGAAACTAGAAATAAATTACTCAAAGAAAATTAAAAAGCCCACAAACACATGGAGGCTTTATAACATGCTCCTAAATAATCAATGGATCAATGACCAAATAAAAACAGAGATCAAGCAATATATGGAGACAAATGACAAAAATAATTCAACACTGCAAAATCTGTGGGACACAGTGAAGACCGTGCTAAGAGGGAAATATATTGCAATACAGGCCTACCTCAGGAAAGAAGAACAAGCCCAAATGAACAGTCTAAATTCACAATTAATGAAACCAGAAAAGGAAAAACAAATAAGGGCCAAAGTCAGTAGAAGGAGGAGCATAATAAAGATTAAAGCAGAAATAAATAAAATCGAGAAGAATAAAAAAATAGAATCAATGAAAGCAGGAGCTGGTTTTTTGAGAAAATAAACAAATTAGATAAACCCTTAGCCAGGCTTATCAAGAAAAAAGAGAGTCTACACACAGAAATGGAATCAGAAATGAGAAAGAAAAATCGGTATGGAAACCACAGAAATAAAAAGAATTATTAGAGAATACTATGAAAAATTATATGGTAAAAAACTGGATAACCTAGAAGAAATGGACAACTTTCTAGAAAAATACAACCTTCCAAGGCGGACCCAGGAAGAAACAGAAAATCTGAATAGACCAATTAACAGCAATAAAATTGAATTGGTAATCAAAAAACTACCTAAGAACAAAACTCCTGGACCAGATGGTTTCACTGCTGAATTTTATCAAACATTTAGTGAAAACCTAAGACCCACCCTCCTTAAAGTTTTCCAAAAAGTAGAAGAGGAAGAAATACTCCCAAACTCATTCTACGAGGCCAACATCACTCTAATACCAAAACGAGGCAAAGACACCACAAAAAAAGAAAATTACAGACCAATATCCCTGATGAACATAGATGCAGAAATACTCAGCAAAATATTAGCAAACCGAATTCAAAAATACATCAAAAAGATCATCCATCATGATCACGTGGGATTCATCCCAAGGATGCAAGGGTGGTACAACATTCGATAATCCATCAACACCATCCACTACAGCAACAAAAAGAAGGACAAAAACCACATGATCATCTCCATAGATGCTGAAAAAGCATTCAACAAAATTCAACATCCATTCATGATAAAAACTCTCAACAAAATGGGTAGAGAGTGCAAGTACCTCAACATAATAAAGGCCATATATGACAAACCCACAGCCAACATTATACTTAACAGCAAGAAACTAAAAGCTTTTCCTTTATGATTGGGAACAAGACAAGGATGCCCACTATCCCACTTTTATTCAACAGAATACTGGAGGTCCTAGCCACGGCAATCAGACCACAAAGAAATGAAAGGCATCCACATGGGTAAGGAAAAATCAAACTGTCCCTGTCTGCAGATGACAGGGTAGTGTACATATAAAACCCTAAAGAATCCACTCCAAAGCTACTAGATCTAATATCTGAATTCAGCAAAGTTCTGGGATACAAAATTAATACACAGAAATCTGTTGCATTCTTATGCACTAACGGTGAACTAGCAGGAAGAGAAATCAGGAAAACAATTGCATTAACAATCGCATCAAAAAGAATAAAATACTTAGGAATAAACCTTACCAAGGAAGTGAAAGACCTATACCCTGAAAAGTACAAGAAACTCTTAAGAGAAATTAGGGACACTAATAAATGGAAATTCATCCCATGCTCTTGGCTAGGAAGAATTAATATTGTCAAATTGGCCATCATGCCTAAAGCAATCTACAGATTCAATGCAATCCCTATCAAAATACCAACAGCATTCTTCAATGAACCAGAGCAAATAGTTCTAAAATTCATATGGAACCACAAAAGACCCCGAATAGCCAAAGCTTTCCTGAGAAGGAAGAATAAAGCAGGGGAAATTATGCTCAGTGACTTCAAGAGCTACTACAAAGCCACAATAATCAAGACAATTTGGTACTGGCACAAGAACAGACCCATAGACCAGTGGAACAGAATAGAGAGCCCAGATATAAACCCAACCATATATGGTCAATTAATGATAAAGGAGCCATGGATATACAATGCCAAATGACAGCCTCTTCAACAGCTGGTGTGGCAAAACTGGACAGCTACATGTAAGAGAATGAAACTGGATTACTGTCTGACCCCATACACAAAAGTAAACTCAAACTGGATCAAAGACCTGAATGTACGTCATGAAACAATAAAAGTCTTAGAAAACAATATAGGCAAAAATCTCTTGGAGATAAACATGAGCAACTTTTTCATGAAGATATCTCCCCTGGCAAGGGAAACAAAAGCAAAAATGAACAAGTGCATCTATATCAAAATAAAAACCTTCTGTACAGCAAAGAACACCATCAGTAGAATGGAAAGACATCCTACAGTATGGGAGAATATATTCAAAATTACATATCCGATAAAGGGTTTACATCCAAAATATATAATGAGCTCACACACTTCAACAAACAGAAAGCAAATAAGCCAATTAAAAATTGGGCAGAGGAGCTGAACAGACACTTCTCCAAAGAAGAAATTCAGATGGCCAACAGGCACATGAAATTATGCTCCACATCACTAATCATGAGAGAAATGCAAATTAAAACCACAATGATATATCACCTCACACCAGTGAGGATGGCCAACATCCAAAGACAAACAACAACAAATGTTGGTGAGGATGTGGAGAAAGGGGAACCCTCTTACACTGCTGGTGAGAATGTAAACTAGTTCAACCATTGCAGAAAGCAGTATGGAGGTTCCTCAAAAAACTCAAAATAGAAATAGCTTTTGACCCAGGAATTCCACTCCCAGGAATTTACCCTAAGAATGCAGCAGCCCAGTTTGAAAAAGACATATGCACCCCTACGTTTATCACAGCACTATTTACAATAGTGAAGAAATGGAAGCAACCTAAGTGTCCATCAGTAGATGAATGGATAAAGAAGAGTGGTACATATACACAATGGAATATTATTTAGCCATAAAAAGAAAACAAATCCTGCCATTTGCTACAACATGGTGGAGCTAGAGGGTGTTATGCTCAGTGAAATAAGCTAGGTGGAGAAATGCAAGTATCAAATGATTTTACTTATCTGTGGAGTATAAGAACAAAGGAAAAACTGAAGGAACAAAACAGCAGCAGACTCACGGAACCCTTGAATGGACTAACAGTTACCAATGGGAAAGGGACTGAGGAGGATGGGTGGGAAGGGAGATGTAAGGGGGGAAAAGGGGCATTATGTTTAGCATCCATAATGCAGCAGCGGGGGACACAGGAAAGGCAGTAGTTATAGAAAAAGAAGTGATGATTCTATAGCATCTTACTACGCTGATGGCAGTGACTGTAGTGGGGTATGTGGAGGCGACTTGATAATAGGGGGTGTAGTAATCATAATGTTGTTCAAGTGATTCTACATTAACGATACCAAAATTAAAAAAGGAAAAAAAACTTGTCAAATCTATTACAATACTGCAAACAAGCCCTTGTGCTTGGATCCATTGTTAAAAAGGTTATCAACTGTATGTAAATCATGTTCTCCATTTCTCTGATGGGATGAAATTGTTAAATGAATGATAAAGCTAGAGGTATTTCTTTACTTATTACTGATAAGATCACTTGCTTGTGTTGCACTGCTTCCCATAGGTATCTCTGTTGGCTGCCACATTCATTTGGATCTCTTTGCATGACAAAAAAGCTGGGCTCCGTTAAAGTATCATTTGCAATGAATTTACATTCTCCCTGAGGGATAAATCTAACCATTAGATATCTTGCAGGAAGGGTGATTTTTTTAAAAGGCAACTGTTCTTTGGGTTCCAAGTTGCATTCAGAAATAGTCTAGGAAAAAATAGAAATATTTGACAGGGAAAATGAGATAAATTAACTTTCACAGGATTTTGAAAAGCCACTTCCAAATTCCAGTTAAAACTCTAGTAATGTCTCTAAACTTTAGGAAATAACCAAAGGCTGTTATCTTATGTTTAAAATATGTATGTTCTTCACAGCAGAAACTTGATGTTCTAGCATCAAATCGAAATTAAGATTTTAAAGTTTAAGAATCTGTTGAAATTCCTATGTGAAGATCCCATTTATAGTTTTGTATTAAAAACATATATATTTCTCTCATTAATTGGGACTTGCTAGTAGATTTTTTTTTGGAAGGCAGTTGTTGTTCTGTCAAGAATGTTGAAAGGCAGTTGTTCTGTGAAGAATGTTGATATTGACACCTTCAAAAGATATTTTAAAGAGTGATATTGTCGCCAGTCAGCTGTGTCTGGGGAGGTCTCACTCTCTATGCACACTAGGTGAAACCTCCTCAACCTGGACAAGGGATGGCTCTTGACTCTGACTGACAAAGAATTCTAGAACAGGTCTGACAAACATAGGTAAAGAAACAGTTCATTAAAGCTGGAGTAGTAGTGAATGGCAGCAGCTAGTCAGGCAGCAGAGAGCAAGGAAGAGCCGAGGGAGGAAAGGGAAGCTCATTGAACTGCTGCCTAGCATAGAGCAGATCCCTTGCCAACTTCTAAAGCCAGGGTCACCTGGTGTCCACTGTCCACTTGGATCTGCACAGCATGGGAACTAAGCCCCTACCACCCTGGGATTCGGGGGAGCCACAGAGCACTAGATGGAGTGAGATTATGTTCTGAGAACTTTTCAAAGGCAAAGAAAGGAAATTTTCAGGCAGGTTACTAAAGAGCATGATCATGCAGCTGCAGTTCTGTCCAAGTCCCCCAGGCAATGGGAACTTGCAAGCCCAAGTCAGAGATCTTGTAGCCCTTCCCTGCTTGTCTAAAGTAGAACACAGAGAGAAGACTTGTGCTTAAGTCTAGAAAATTGAATGAAACAGCAAGGTAACAAAGATGCTTACCACTGGAAAAAAGGGGTCTCTTAATCAACCTCCCTAGAGGCTTAAGAGAGTGCAGAGACAAAATGCAGAAAGTTGAGCAGTGAGAAGTCTTTATTTAAGGCAAAGTACACACTCAAAGAAAGGGAGTGCAGGCAGCATCACAGAGGAGGCATTCTTAGGATTCTGCCTTTTTTGGCTTTCAAGAATGAAGCAAAGGGTCAGGGGGTGTAGGCCTGATGTGGTCTCTTGATGTGTATCTCTGGTGAGAGATATTATGTCACTATCCACAGTCAGTCCTCTAGATGTTAACACAAGGAAGTTCTTGATCCTGTTCTTCTCCAAGACAGGGGTTACCCTCAAGCAGCAGGGACAGATCATTTAGGACTGCTTGCCCTGACAAGATAGGGTCGGTTACTGTCTGATTACCATAAAATATGTTATGAATCTTACTTCCTAACTCCCTGCTTTTTTTTTCTATGAAATCTTAGCCTTAAGATGCATTCCCTCCTATTTTTACTAGACTGTTTATGTCTTGGCATTTTTCATCATCGGTAGGAAAAATTAATCATGATGCTTGGTCCGTTCCCTGCTCTACCTCAGTGTCACCTAACAGGCATTGATCACACACAGAAGCAGGCAGATACCTTTAGAATGTGTGTACTATGTAAAAATAAGCTATATTTCCTTCTAATATTGAGCATATTGTTCATATATGAATCTAATGTAATATTTGGGGGAGAAGATTATATATGTACATATAAGGATAAATGAGTATCTTGTTATGAGTTTACAGTTAAACATTAAGAAACTAAAAAATACTTCTAAAGATTAAAATATGAAATAACAGATTAATTTTGCAAAAATTAAAAAATAAAAGAGGATATGAGATAAATAAAAATAATATTAGGAAATTAGTACCAAATGTATAATTAGTTGAATCATGAATTGAATTAATAGATTTAATTGAACTGATTGAATTAATTAACTGAATGGCAAAAAATCTCAGATTAGACAAAAATATAAAATGTTGATTCATGATTTTGGAAGAGTCAAGATTAAACAAAAGAGCACAAAACATTGCAAGTAAGTGAATGGACAAATATATTTTCTGTTAAATAAATGTATATATACATACATATTTATATGTATGCATACAGAATTTATAAAATCCATTTCCTTTATAAAGTGCATATGTTGAGTGATCAATTAAAGCATACCACATAGATAAGTAAAGAAAATTAAAGTTAGCTGTCTTTCATTATTCTAGCTATCTGGAAAAACTTCATTATACCTCTAATGAAATGTGGCTATTGAGAAAAGGAATTAACAGATAGGGAAGATTTTTCCTTTTTTACTGTTTATACAGATTTTAAATTGTATGATTAGTCTCAAAAAAGAAAAAGAACAATAACAGAATGTGGGAAATTGTAGGTGAACTGCTGGAGAATGGTGCAATTCTGACACAATAAAAAAATTAATACAACACATTGCTTTTGGGACTTCCATTGGTTCTTGTATTTGCAGTGCAGATTCAATGTTTAAAAGTTAATATGATCATTTCATTTAGCAGAAAGTGGGGACATCAATTCAATAATGTAAACAAAAGCAAAATTGTAAAGCACCGTAGTAAGCCCTTCTATTACAGAAATGTAAAGCAAATAGACCTGCAGTTTTCTTAACATAAACCTAACCAGCTCACTGATGTGAAAGTAGATGCCGCACATTTAGAAGTTTGGAGTTGTGCTTAGTACTATAAATTGAGTGCATCTTTAGTAGTGTTAGAGAAATTTTTTCAGTATTTTAAATTTTGAAACATAAATTTACAGCCATTGTCCCTGAAAGTTTTGGTTTTAGGGAGTTATTTTGGGAGATATGAGGTCTTGTTATGCCAGAATTTATTCACCTGAAATTTTGAGGCCAGAATCACTCTGAAAGTGTCATGGAGAACACATGTGCTTTTGAAATGTGAACACCTCACATTTGAAACAGGACTAAGTTTTAGCTAGACTATTTTTGTTAATCTGTCCTGCGCTGAAATCTTGCAGTCCATCATGTTGTGCTATTTATCCTTAAAAAAGCCAATGTGGGAACTGCAATGGAACATTGGGGTCAAATGTATTCTATAAGAAAGGGTGTTTTCTCTGAAAACAGTGAATGTACTTGCTATAAATTATTGTGGGGAAAAAAATGACAGACTGGTGACTGGTTTTGAAAACTGGAGCCTAAACACTGAGGAATATCTGGATTATGTTGGAGCGGGTTAAGCAGCCACATTTTTTATGATCGTAAGAAAATAGGTAGGGATCATAATGTGAAATTTCAGAGAATGTGAGCTCTAACATCCATACTTAGAACAGCAGCATACTTGGTCTTCTCTCCTCTAGCATCTGCATCAAGCATCTGTCCATCTTCTCTAACCTCTACCCAAATACAGGCTACTTCAGAGAGATTGCGTGTTTGATTCCAGATCACTGCAATAAAGAAAATATGCAATAAAGCCAGCAAAATGATTTTTGTTTGTTTCCCAGTGCATATAAAAGTTGAGCTTAAGCTCTACAGTTATTATCTGTTAAGTGCAATAGCATTATGTGTTAAAAAATGTACATACCTTCATTAAAGCATACTTTATTTCTAAAACATGCTAATCATCATCTGAGCTTTCAATACATCATAATCACTGATCACAGATCACCATAACAAATATAATGTTAATGAAAAAGTTTGAAATATTGGGAGAATTTCCAAAATATGAAATGGAAACATGAAATGAGCAAATGCTGTTGAAAAAATGGTACTGATAAACTTGCTCAATGCAGGGTTGCCACAACTCTTCTGTTTGTGAAAAACACAGTATCTGCAAAGTGCAGTAAAGTGAAGTGTGATAAAACAAGGTCTGCCAGTATTCAGAAAGAAGTAGTTCACTCCATTGAATCAAGTATTTTCAATGGCTCCTCAAAATTGTATTCACTACAGAATATTACATAATTTGGAATAAAATATTCAAATTAATGACCCAATATAAATTAGCATAGTTGATGGAAAGGACCATGGGAGGAGAGAGGTGATTTGTAGTTTAAGGAAAGCATATTTGAAGACTGCCAGTCTTGATGATGTTATAGCCAAACTCAACAAAGGGTTTGAATATTTTAACGCATTTGTCTGGCTAGTGAGTACTTTCAGAGTATATTTCTCTCTTTAATTTTGAATTTCCCAACCAGGTTTGACTTGTCAAGAATGGAAAATCAATCTTGTGAAACTTTTATATATTTTGTGAGGAATAATACAACAAAATTGTTAGAATTATGTTTTTATGTAGTGGTTGTTTGCCTAATACTTGATGAATTTTATTATGCCATATCTACCAGTTTCTATTCTTTTTGTCCCAGAGATCATTTGTAAGATGGAATAAATCTTCCTGGAGCAAAAGAGCAAGAGATGTACACCCTAACAGCAAAATGCATCTATCTAGTCAACATTTCATTTAGGTTATTTGAAGCTGAAATCTTGCTTCTGGAATTCAGACATCTGATATGTAATTATGGAGAGGCAAAGACATTGCTCACTCAGTTCATAGTAGTTACTATGTAGCTACACATATCTAGATAACTGATTGCCCTAAAATGCTATTGAGAGAATGAATTCAAGCTGAAAACATAAGGAAGCCAGGTCTGACAGTTTCTAAAGATAAATTATTCTTGAAAACAGTGATCTCTCATTCAGGTTAGTGCTAGGAGATGTTTACCAGGTTTCAGAAAAGTCGGTGAAGACATACTTTACAACTTTTAAATTCCTCTGTTTAAAATCTTTCTGAATCTTATTTCATGTTTTTTCCTAATGTATTTTAAATTTCATTTTCAAGCTGATTCATGCTGACATATAAAAATATAATTGATTCTTATATATTGACCTTGATCCAGCAACCCTGTTAAATTTTCTTAGTAATTCTAATACACTATATATAGATAGTAAAATCTTCCTAACTTTTGTGTTAAATTAAATTGTCTTCCATAAGTATTACTTAAATTTTCTTTCCTAGGTTTTTTTTTCTATATGGAAATACAATTGATTAATTTATGTTAACTCTTTATCCAGAAAATGTTTTAAATATTCTCATTAATACTAAAATAATTCTGAAACAGTGAGAATTAATTAACTTATTTTTTTCCTGTCTTTGTTATTCATTTATTTTCCTTACTGTACTGGTTGAGAACTAGAATAAAATGGTCAATATATTCAATATCAACAGGTGATAGTCACCCATGTTTTATTTTGGCACTTGGAAAGTTACAAACATTATATCATTAATTATGATGCTTATTATAGATTTTCATAGATACCTTTAACAAAATAGGGAAATCTCCTTTTCTAAATTTGCTGTGTTTTTAATCATGAATGGACATTGAATTTGATCTGGCATTTTTCTGTATCTACTGACAAGATTATGTCCTTTAATACCAGTGTTCACTTAAAATCATAAGATTAACTTAAAGTTTCTTATGTTTATCTATAAAGTTTGACATAAAGATTATTCTCCAAAGGACATGTTAGGAAGTATTTCCTGAAATAGTTTGTGTATAAGTGGAAATGTTACTTTTTAAACATTTCTATTTTAAAATCATTTCTGTTTTAATTAATTGTTTCTCCTAGTGAATTCATCTGTCTAGAATGGAATAATATGAATCAAGTGGAAAATAAAATAATCTGACAGATAAAAATCAATTCAGAATTACTAAGGATAAAATCTGAATTAGAGGAAGGCCTGGAGTTTTATTGGAAGGGAAAGCTCTCTGCAACATAAATATAATGAACAGGGATGACCAGGATGCCTTTACTTTAATGTTCCCTCAGGTTGTCTGGATTTCACCACAGATTTCTTCCTAACTATAGGACCCTCACCTATCTTTCATCCAAGCATTTACTTTTGAGAACTTGTAAATGCAAATTCTTTCTCTATTCCATTTAAGATATAAATCTTCTCCCAGCCTCATGCCGATTTTACAATCTAAGAATGCCTTCCTCAAGGGCTTGGAAGTCATCTCTTTGAAATGTGATCATCCAGAAAGAGTACCCCTATTTCCCAGACTCTGGGAGCCTGACTTTATGTTGACAGCACACACAAATGGCTTCATCACATTGGCCAACGTCCCACCTTCCACCTAACATCCTCCAGTACTTTTCTATGAACTCTTCCTGATGCTTAAACACTCTCCCTCCTTTTATTTGAAGAAGAGTTAGGTTAAATGTCTATCTCCTATTGCAGTAGTCTTGAATAAAGTTTTCCTTGCTTGTTTACTCTTTCCAGTAAGTACAATTTTCTTTGACAGTGACCAGGGTTATACTAACATGAAATCAGTAGACCTTAGCCAACTCTTCTGAGCACTGTGTGTGTGTGTGTGTGTGTGTGTGTGTGTGTGTGTGTGTGTGTACCCTTTTACTTAGTTAACTATTTTTCAAGTAAACTTGTTATTTTTTAGTAATTTTAAATCTATAGAAAAGTTGCAAAGTTGGTACACGACCTATCCTCCATCTAGTTCCCCCAGTGCTAACAACTTATATTACCATGGTACCTTCATCAAAACTAAGAAATTAGGTTAAATTAACATTTAGTACAGTATAATTCAGCTTTACACTTTATTCACATTTCACGACTTTTCCCACAAATGTCATTTTTCTTTTCCAAGGTCCAATCTAGGATACCACATGTATTTAGTCTAGTCTTCTTAGTCACCTCTGGACTGCAACTGTTTCACAGTGTTTCCCTACCTTAGTGACATTGAAAGTCTTGCAGAGTATGGGTCAGGTATTTTGAAGAATGTTCCTCAATTTGGGTTTCTTTTGTGTTTTTTTCATGATTATATTGGTTCTTTTTAGAAGCATATTATGCAGATGGCATGCTCTTTCCATTATAGCATATCGAAGGCTCCATGTTATCAACATTTATCACTAGTGATATAAACCTCAATCATTTGGTTAAGGTTGTGTCTGCCAAGTTTACCCACTTTAAAGTTATTTTTCTTACTTTTCATATTGTTCTTGAAAGGTGAGTCACTAAAACCAAGCCATACTTAAAGGGGAGGAGGTGAAAGAGTAAGCTCCATCCCTTAGAGGAAGTACCTACGTATATTATTTGAATCTTTTGTAAGAGTTGTCTCTTTTATTTGATTCATTCATTTATTCAATCATTTCTTTATATCAGTGTGGACTCATGAAAATTTCTTCCTGATTTCTTTTATTACAGAATGGCTTTTAAAAACCAAGATTCAGGTGGTGAGGAAAGTGTAGTTTTTAACTGAAAATGATGCAACTGTTTTTATGATGGTAATAAGATAACTGTTCAAATATGAAGATCCTCATGCTTGGATTTTCTACTTTAGTAAATCTAGAGTCAATTCTCAATATTTTATTTTATAATTTTATTTATATGTTTAAAGGCCTTAGGAATAAAAAAGAATCTGAAGTATCTGTCCTTCTGTGATTATGGCTTATTATGATGATTGATCCAGACAAACCCCCTTTTAAGTTACATTTCCCTTTCCCTCCCATCCTATTTTCAGTGTCTTTAATCTCCCATAGCTACCTACATTTTTATTCAGTATACTTCTTTTTATATGTGTATTCAGTTACACATATAAATGGTGAATACTAAATGGCGAACACCAAAAGAAAATATGTGTAGATGGAATTTATTTAAATTGTAGTGTCCTATAAATATAATTATTGTATTGTACTAAGTTGGATTTATTTCCAGATGAGACATGTTTGTCTGTATACATTAAAAAGTAACATTTCCTCTCCTGTGAATTTCAAATGCCTAATTTTTGTCCATTTTTTCTTGTGCATTTTTTCTTGCTTTTTGAAGACAACTGTTTTAAAATGGTTCTCTAAAATACCCATGATTACATGTGGGCCTTAAACAAAACCCAGAAAATGAGAAAATTAAAGCATGAAGGAACAATTAGTACATAGAGATTCTTTACTGTTAGTTGAGATGCAATGTATATGAGATAGTTTATTAAAAATACAGCTTCTAAAGCCCACTCAGAGCTACTGTATTAGAACTTTTGGAGCAAGTTTAATTCTAACACTATTGCCAGTGATATTTATTCAAAGTAGAGCTTAAGAACTACAGTTCCTGAATCTAAGTGCTGGAAATAATTTGATATTTATATGAAAATTGTTAGGTTTTGATATATAGATAAACACTATAGATATAGATATCGATTTGATATTTCTCAGTTTATCTTCTCTGCTCTCAAAAATATTACCAATTTTAATATGTGGTTGTTTTAGAGTTGTGAAAATTGTTACTCATATTATTTGAAAAATAAAATGCCTGTGATTTTGCTTTAGGCAAATCTGCATTCATTATGGTTGTATGATTTTCAGTTTTCCTGTCTAAGAAGTATAGATTTTACCAGCAATTTCTAGGGGAGAAAAAAAGTGTGACGTTTTCATTTCCACATGTATAAAGTGTGGATGATAATGATAGCACTGACCTTATAAAGTTATTCTGTGTATCAAATTAGCTAACAGATGTAAATATCTGAGGATATTACTACAAACTGGGCATTGTAATAATACATTACAGCAAGTCTATTCTATCTTGTGATTCTTCATGTGTTTGTTCTAGCAGAAGATGAACTAGCTAGCCTAAACTTGAACTACAAACTTTTTGTTCCCCATATTATATAGATTCTAATGTTTTTGCTTTGTTCTTATGAATTCTAATGACTTTTAACTGAACCTCCTATCTGGGCCTGCATAATTTCGGGTTCCAGCCAGGAGCTTGAACAAATATTTGACTCTTATTTTGGGACTTTCCCTCTCTGTGACTCTTTACTTCTAACACTTCCCAATTTCCAGCTGTTCTGCCAATTTATGGCTGTCTTTTGAGATGTCAGGTCTGTGAGGGGTCACCATTTTACTCTTCAAATTGTGTAAGTTTGGGAAATGTATTCAGTTAAAAATGCAGGAAACTCACAAGTTTTATTATAACTTTCTTTCCCATCTATAAAGTTTAGGAGATGATACCTATATTTATCACTGGGCTTCTAGGGCTTTCCCTTGTTTCTGCATAATTTAACTGCAATTCCTGGATTTTAGGCAGAGTTTATATTAGTTTATATTCAGATTTTTGGTCTCATTCCAGTATTTATCTCACAACATCAGTAAACCTGCAGCTTTTGTTGTTATTTTCTACCATCATAACCAGAAAGCTGCAAACTCACCATCCTTACCCCTTCTAGTTACAATTCTTCAAAAGTAAACTCTCCCTGGGCTTCTGATTGTGCTTGGATATTTTCCAGTACCTTTAATAAATGGCTTTTGGAAATAATTTACTCCATTTTTATAATTGCCATTTGTGGGAAGATTTATACAGCCACTTAATCCTTTCTTATCCATACATGATATTTTCATTTTCTGGACATTTAATGTATTTATAGTCAGCATACTCACCACTTTAACTAACAGAGTTTATTATTATTTCATGTACATTAGTTTTGTCATAGATTACCCAAAGTCAAAGCTTTTGTAGCTGTCTTTAAATTTATAGCACTAAAGAAAGTGGCTTATCATCAGCTCTTTTTTATTTTTTTGGAATACATGTTTGCTGAATGACTAATTGAAGAGAGACTTTTTTATTGCATTTACTTAGCATTTTCCATTTTGTGACATTGTCCAAAACTCCTATTTAGTTCTGTCTTTGTGTTTTATTATTTTTACATTGTACTATATGATGTCTGACTCTGTAGAGAAGACCATATGTGATTCTCAGTGTTTTGAGTCACTGTCCATCTTAAAAACCCTCCATTACTCCATGAGATGCTTACTTTCATTTGTAGCAATTCAGAGTTAGAAAGCAATTAATGTCAAACTTAATTAGACTCTAGAACTTTCCAAAAGCAATTATTCACAGATGACGGTGAAAGACTACTTTGAGTGAAACTCCTGACTAAGTATGAAGATAAAGGCTAGATAGCAAATAACAGAAATATCACAAATGCAGTCAGAGATGGAGGTAGTAAGGACCTCAAATGATTCCACAATCAGGAAAGCAAATAAAAACCTAGAAAACAGATGACAATAAAGGGAAAAAGAGTCTTTAAAATTGCTCCAATTTGGAAATGATGCTTTACAAAGTACCTAGCAGATATTTGGCATAGATTTCATCACAAAAGTGTGTTTATCTTCTGTTATGTTAATTATAATGATGTGTTAGTAGGATTTTAAGAAACACAAGATGGAAAGTCAAAATAAACTATCACAAAGGGCAGAGTTAAAAAAAATTGAGGAAATAAAGGGAAATATAGTAGAGGAAATGAATATCTGGTAGACACAGAAAGAAGAGTATCATGTTAATAATTTGCTTATTATTTAGGGTTTCAGATGTTCGTACCCTACTGAAAATCCATTCTCACCAAGACTAAAACTGCCTTGGTGGGCCATACGTGATGAAAAACAGATCAAAAATTGTCTATTAGCTCCTAGATAATGAGTGTTCTCTCAGTGTTCTAAGTTAACTGGCCTGTCTTCTGCCACCTGCATCTAAAGGTCTTCCGTGAGTTTAAGTCACAACATTTTCAGTGTTAGCCCTGGAGGGATTAAGAAGCAGACTAATCCAAAAATTAGCAAGCAGTAGGATTGGAATCACACTCTGCCCCGGCTAGCTCTGGGGACCGACGTGATGGGGAGATGTAGGAAAATTATTTTCTAGCCTTTCTTTTGGTGTTAGCTCATTTTGGATGACTGCACCCTCACAATTCATCTGTAGTCTGCTTCTTTATCCAATGGCCTCCCACGAGCTTCGCTTTAGGTATCGGGTCGTATAATAAAATCTGAGTTTTCACTAAAACTCTTATAGTTTATTTGACTTCGTAGTTTGCCTGAACCATATCTAAATCATACATAGACTTTTAAAAATTGTGCCTTCTATAACTTGTTAGTTCTTCAACTGTATCTCTTCAGCCACATTTATGGCATTTAGACCTTGTCCTGACAATGATTTGCCAGTTACATAAATGTTCAATCTTTGTTTAGAGTTTTCTTCCATGTTTTATGTTTGAGGTTTATGCTTTATGTTTTAGAGTAAGAACTAGACATTTTCTCTAACCATGAAACATGGCTTGGGTCTTATATTATTGGGTCTGCTCTGCAAAGTGAGGAACCCCTTATTCCCATCACATAGGAAAATGTTGAGGGCATAATTAAGGGAGAAGAAAGAGATGAAGAAAATTTAGGTTCTATCATCTTTATAATAAACACAATTTTATTTTATCTAACTTATAGTGTTAATTACCTGGGGCTGCTTCAACAAAGTATACAAGCATAACAAAGTATACAAGTATAACCCAGTATAACAAAGCTGCAAACCAGATGCCTTCAAAAAAATAGAAATGTTCTGGATGCTGGAAGTCCAAAATCCAATTTTCAGCAGGGCCATTCTCTATGGAAAGCTCTACAAAAGAACCTACTCCATCCCTTTCTCTTAACTTCTAGTGTTACCAGCAACTCTTGGCATTCCTTGGTTTGTAACTACTTAACTCCAGTTCCTGCCCCCATCATCACATGGTGTTCTTATTACATCTCTGTGACTTCATGTGACCACATTCTTACTGAGACACCAGTCATACTGGACTACAAGCTCTTTCTACTCCAGTATGACCTTACCTTAACTAATTTCTTCTACAACAACCCAATTTTCACATAAGGTCACATTCTTAAGCACTGGGGATTAGGACGTCTATACATACTTTATGGAGGGAATAAATTCAACCTATAACACTTATGTATTGTCCAATAGGTAGAATATTTTTCCCTAAAAATATTGAAGAGCTGGTGTGAGAGTCTAAATAATGGACAGATAGGCGTTAAATAAAATTACTTGTGCATCTTATATACCTAAAACTAAAAAATTATAATCTATATGAGATAGAGATTGTTCTTGGGTAATTATGTAAGAGGTCCTAAAAATAAATTGGAGTTAATACTAATATTGATCAGGGTAAGACTAAGACAAAACTTCTTGGCCAGTTTTCATTCACTAAATATTTTATACAGATTGAGCATTTTTTGGCTGCATATTTTAACAGATTTGACCATTCCTCAATAAGACATCAAACCAGAAACTTAAATTCCTAATTGTAAATGACAGCACAAGTCAAAACTTTGATGTTGGCTCAATTTGAGCTTTCATCTGTATTATCTCAGGAATTAGAATTTAAATGGATCTGTCACACAGACGTGATACATTTAACTAGATTTTGTAAATAAATCAGTTGCTTTTCATAGATATCAAATTTTTGGTTTGTCTTTACATCTTCGAATTGCAATCTTTATATGTTTGTAGTATAATAGACCACATACTAGAAGAGCTCCTATTTTCTGGTTTGTAGAGTAACACTAGGGACCATGCCACTGTCCTTGCCACAACATATTTCTTGGAGGTATGCTTAAGGTTGATTTCCATTTCCCATTTCCCTTGAAAATATCTCACAGAAGTGATTTATTTATTTATTTTATCACTGCAGCAGATATTTTGAGGGAGGAGTGTGTTTGGTCAACTGTTGTGTTTGTTTGCTTCCATTTATTCCACCTAATGAGACGTCTTAGGGCAGCAGTCATGTTGACAGTAAAAGTAATGGCTTCACAAAAGCAGTGACCTGTAGCCACATATTATACTTCTGAAAAATGGAGGCATTGGCTCAGGACACATCTGTTTATTGAGCAACCACCATCTATGATGGAAGATATAGGTGAGAAAAGAACATTTCTAGTCGAAGAGCGCTCAGATAAGGAGGGTCAATTAATCTTTGTCTGTTGAAACTGAGAGTATGAATTAACTTCCATAAACTAGGGTGATGGCAAAGTTCAAATAAAACTTACATTATTAAAGTTCTTTGTGACTCTCCCTTTTCATCCTGTGCACATTACTTTGCCCTGTGTCAGTTCATGACTTACTGCAGTCTCGAGGGCTTGGCTCGTTACCAATGCTAACAAATGTTGAAAACCATAAATTATCTTGGCAGTGGCTATTATCTAAACCTTAGTGACTGGATTGCATTTAGATGAGCTCTTCGCTGGTCGTTATCTTTTGGAAGTTTCACCTTAATGCTACTGAGTGAGAAAGCTAAGTGTAAAGTGAAGCCCAGGTAAATCCTGCCCTGCCTGCTTTCAGGCTCTGAGTGTGTAAAAGGATCAGAATATGGCAGAGCACCTCACCAGCTCCATGGCTTGATCTAGATATGTCTTATGTGTATGTCAGATCTGACCTTTGGGGACTGCTGATTCTTCAAAGATTGAAGAATTTCTTAAACATTTACACATTCCAGAACTATCTAACAGGTTCTACTTCACATTTCACTGCATTTCCAAGCTTCTGCATACTTGGTATGTTTCATTTACATAACTTGATGCATTTCATTCATTTAAACAGACTCTTGACTATAATTTTAATAATCATGATAATTACAGTTAATTCATATAAATATCTACCAGATTTAGGAGAATGGGGGAAAAACAGTCATAACATATTCTAAAATTATATATGTCAAAAAACTTGAATTGTGGAATTATTTGCTAACCGATGGTCACTATTTTTTTTAAGTTTATTTTGATATCATTAATCTACAATTAAATGAGCAATATTATGGTGATTATACTACCCCCTTCATCAGGTCCCCCCCACCAACCCCATTACAGTCACTGTCCATCAGCATAGTGAGGTGCTATAGAGTCACTATTTAACAACAAAAAATGTGAGGAATATTTTGTGTGACCAACAAACTGTATTAAACTGATTGCATCAATAAGAAATTTCTCCATTGAAAGAAAGAACTCAGCAGAGATTTTCAATGCTCTTAAATAAAAATACAGCTTCAAATAAACATTTGTGTAACAGACAATATAAATACAGTATTCTGTAATTTTATAATTATTATAAATAGAATATTTCAATGAGATCATCCTTATAATTTCATAGTATTTTATTGACACATACTGGTGGAATGTTTAAATTCCTGTCTAATAAATAGACTTATTAGGAAATCTGTACCTTTGGCTCACCCACTGTTCAGTTTTCAGTCGATCCTGTGTTTACACAAAAATTACTCCTTCAATAAGAGGATACTTCACATTAATATTTTCTTTCATGTTCAGCATAAACTTGTCCTAATACGTGATAAACCCTAGTCAAGATGATGTCATTCCCTAGTGGATCTCAATTTAAGTTCCCTTTCTTTCTTTTTTTTTTGGTTAAAAATTGTCAGTTACTAGGAGCACATTCTGAATAACAGTGAATAGCTCATCCACTTATTGGTTTTAGCTGTTTTTATTTAAACGTGTTTCGAACAGTAAGCTTACTTTCAATCATCTTTCAGATATGCTTACTGAAATGCTTAATGAGAAGTTACACATAAAGCTGAAATAATGTTTCTAAACTGACTAAAAAATTTAAGAGGATTTACCACTTAGTCTTTTCTACTAAAAATAATGTAAACCCTTCCATAATAGACTCTCTCACAAAATAAAGGCGAGGGTCACCTGTTCTCTGTTTGTTTTGTTTTCCTTTTTCGCATCCGTAACAGACGCCTGTGTGAAGGGAAGATCTCTGGCAGCACACTTGGCACACATGTTTCTTGGAAACATTGGTCTCAAGTTGATCAAAGATAGTTTTCAAAACAAAATCTTGCAATACATATGTTCTCTACTTGGCAGGAAACCATTTTTAGTATATTTTCCCCTAAGAGTCAGAGAGATAATAGAATTTTGTGAAATTATATGTTTCTCTGTTCTTGCCTAACTCCAGCCGTGATTGTCACAAATCCTTTTCTGTAGGAAGAAAACAACCTTATTTTACATCACAACCCTGAAAATTTCGTATTGTTCAGAGTCAACACAATTAAAGTGCTTTTGCTGAGATTGATAAGCAGCTGGAAATCGTGACATAATTTTTCATTGTTTTCTGTATTGAAAATAATTGGTAGATGGTACTAGTTTTTTATGTGATTGAAAATATTAATGACTGACATGTGGTACATTTTTAATTGACTCGGACCAGGACTTCCAGGTTCCCTTCCAGCAAATGTGGTGGGTTTCCAGCATTTGATATTTTCTTAGCTGAGAATGTGGAAACTAACAGTGGTTAAAGAAGTCAAAATATTTAGGTGACTATAGCTATTAGGTAGGAACTCCAAGAAAGGACAACTTAGCTGAATTTTTCATTGAAATACATTTAAAAAGTAATTTTGGTTAGATATTTTTTTGTTATCATTCAGAAAAATGAATGGCAATTTAGTTTTACATATAAAATTGTAGCATAGAAACAAAGAGTGTCAAAAATTTATTTTCCATTCTTAATTTGAGACTCCCTCATCTTACTTGTCAGTGAATGTTATTTCCAAAAGGATACTGTCTAGTGGTCTATCCTTTACCCAGTTAAGCTACAGAGTTTTTAAATGATAATTTCCATTTCTTCTCTGGAGAGAGCATTATACACTCATCACCATTAGGAAGTCATCATTATTAAGAAGTTTTTTGCTGACATTGGCCTAAATACTTGTTTTCATTCTGCAACTCAAGGTTCTAATACCTTAAATAATGTCATTTTACACTTGATGTTTACACCTTTCAACACTGGTATTCCATTCACTTAATTCTTGTTATAACTTGCTTTCCAGCATCTATATAGATTTGTCTCCCTCATGCTAGAAATAAATACTAATGAAGATGCACTTGCTGTTAAAGATCACAGAGAATCCCTTGAGCAGCTAAATAAAGGTCTATGCTTTATTCCTTCTGCTAATTGACTGAGTGAGAGCTACTAGGCTAAAATGAAAGTCAGGGCAGATAGTAAATTAAAAATGAAGAGATAGGAAGGGTGAGGGGAATAAAGGGGCAGAAAATCTCAATCATCATGCAAACTGCTCATGGGGATGGAAGTGCAGCCTGGAGAAGGTAGGCAGTGGCTCTATAACATCTCTCGATGTTGACAGAGAGTAACTGCACTAGTTTGGGTGAGGATTTAATAATGTGTGAAACTGTCGAACCACTGTGTTGTATACTTGAAACCAATAAAATACTGTGTATCAACTATACTTCAATAAAAACAAAGCATTTGACTTTATGTAAGTGGATATCCAGTTGTTACAACATAATTTGAAATATCATGTGTTTATCCATTCATCTGTTGAGGGAAATTTGGGTTGTTTCTATTTTTTGACTGTCATAAATAAAGATGCTAAGCTTAAAAAAAGAGAATGAAATGGAACCTAAGATTCAAACAATCAATACAGTGGAATGGGGAAGAAAAGGGACTTTGAAAGAAGAAATAAACTAAGTTGTTTCACTCATTGTTTTGTGTAAAACTGAAGACCAATTTGAAATTGATGAATTCTCATTGATCAAATGAGAATGTTTTGTTTTGACATTTTCAGAAAGATATACTTTAAATAGAAGATGGGCTGAGTTGAAGAGCTCATGCTGCTAACTTTAAGGAGACTCTGGGTTCTGATTTGCCTAGAGTAGTTCTGATTTATGCTTGAAAGAAGTGGGGGAAAAAAACATGCTGTGAGAGTTGAGTTTATTACTAACAAAGTCAGGAAAACCTGATCCAATACAAAGAGGTTAGACTGAGTGAAATGGTGGCTACAGATTATTTGTCAAAAATAACTTAAGAAAATGTGTTTAAAGGATAAGATGATAGATAAAGAGAGAGCAGCCTTTAGATCACATGCTCTGTGACCAAAAGGATAAAAGTCCTGAAGCTGCACAAGGGCAAGTGAGTGGTGCATTTGAACAAAACTTTTGTCTCATCAGTTCAGAATTTTGGGCTGTAGTGAAGCTCGGGGAAGGCCAATAGGTGAATCTTACGTGCATTTGTTGACTGTAGGATAGTAGAATCACAAGTTCACCATGACATTGTTTTTCTCTAAAAAGTTGTTCCTGTTCTTTCTAGAGCCCTGATTGCTTATTGTCCAGGCTCAAGGTCACAATGAGAGTATATATATTTATTTAAAAGCTTGCTATATAGGATCCTGAATTTATTGTTTTAATCATAATGTAGTCCCAAGGTCTTGCCTTATTTATCTTTTTCATAGATTTTTCATTTGTTTAAAAAGTAACTTTTTAAATAGTTACAAGTAAAAGCCTAGGGGGGTTTTGCTTATGTCCACTTTGTACTTCCAACCTCTGCATGACATTCAGTTTAGAAACCATGAGATGCATGAGTAGTGCCTAGAGGTTTCCCTTGGTTGAATCTGAGACACTGCCCGACCACGTCTTTCTGATTGGCAGCTCTCATTGTCAACCTTTTCCCAAGTACAGCCTAACAAACTCAGTGTCCTAAATACAGAGCACAGGGTTTTCCAGAGCATAAGCCATTGTCAGGGAAAACCTCCCTGTGTGAGAAGTCTTCAACACTTCTGCCCCTCGCTGGACATGAGTTGTCACAACATCTGTGCTGTGGCCAGTATGCAGACCGTAAGGTGCAGCAAGATATCCAGAAAAGTACTGAAGTTGGGGGGAGGCACAGACTATCACTGGTGCAAGCAGTAAAGGAGTGTGTTGTATGTAGAGATTTTGAAACAATAATAAAGATGACTAAAAGTTGGTCTGATTTTCTGCTTGTTACTGCCACCATACTCCAGCAATTCAAAACAATGGTGATGATAAAATACTCCTCCCTGCCAGGACTGACCAGTTCCACTGCCAACTCCAACCCCCTTTGGTGTGCCCAGAGATGGCCTTCAGTCACCAGGCAGCAGAGGAGAACATGGGAATGATAATTTAGGTGCATAAAGTTGTGCAGGAAATTAAGACTGAGAACTAGTACCGGAGACCAGAGAGTAGTCTGCATATTTGTGCTACAGTGCTTTATGCATGCATTGTGCTGTAGGTCTAATTTTTTTTATATAACTGTTTTCTGAATCAGTGAACTAAAAACAATAGTGCATGTTGAATTAAAAATGCATATTAAGTGTCCATTTTTCAAGAAAGTTAATTCCATCCACAATACGGAAGTAAGTGATATCATTGACTATGTAAAATTTGAAGAAACAAATCTGCTAAAGATACATCAGCATTTACTTAAAAAATTAGCAGTGAATCTAAGAAGACTGCTTTTCTCTAAAGATGATGTTATACATATGCAGAAGTGCATTTACAATATCATTCCATGAAACCAGACATTTTATTTAAATAAAAGACCCTCTCCTATTTTCATTTATTTTCTAATCTAAGTTTGAAGCATGACATGAATCAATGGCTTTGATCTATTGGCTCCATTTACAAAAGAAGAAATTGCAAATAGATAAATACCAGTTTTTATATTGGTGACATCAGATTCTCCAAAGAGAAAATCAGTTACCTTAATTGCAGTAGTGGTTTGGTGTTTTTACATTGAATTGATGAAATTGAACAAAAGCTTTTGAAAAATCTTTGTCGGAGATGGTGCACCAGAGAATACTGGGAAAGCTATTACAACTTCAGATTAAAAACTTTAATATTGAAGATAAAATGTTTATTGCAATAAAATTTTACAAATTGATTGGGCAAAGCTTTGTGTTAAAAAAGCCCTTATGAAATGAAAGACAGAAATAATAATAGAGTGTAGTAAAAACTCAATTTATAATTATATACAAGAATATAATAGTCTAAAATCAAAACACCAACTGTAGTTGTATTTAGACACTGATAGAGTTACTGAAATACAAATTTTTTTTTAACAAAACTGATGTTGAATATTAAACAGTACTTCAGCATGGCAGTAATACTTTCTCTGTTTTTCATCATTAATTGGATTTTAGAAATGTTTGAGCCTTTCAAAAGATATATTTAAAAACAGACTAAGTAAACTAAAATGGTATTGGACTTCTTGACAGTAAGTCCTTTAAATCGTAGTTCCATAATGTTAATATCAGTTTGAAGTATTTGATCAAGTGTTTGTCAAATGGAGCACTAAAAAAGTCAGTATTGTAAGCTTTTAGTAAGCTGTGATTACGGAAGACAATGTGTGCAACAGGAAACCATTGAAATGGATCACTACAAAGACGGGAGGAACTGAATGAAATAAAGATAGTTTAGACGCTCTTCCAAATTTAAATTTGAAATTTTATATTTATACTTTGGAATATCTCAATATGTAAGAAAGTTATTTAATAGAGCTACTGATTTATTTGAAAATAATTGAAAATATCCCTTGGAAAAGGATATATGAACTGTGAAAGGAGATGGAAATAGTAACATATGACAGGGTCCATATGTTGCTTTTATCTTTTATTATTCAGGATATTTGTTCAGTTTAGAGATCATACACATACATATACATTCCTTGTGCATTTGGACTTTGAAGTAATCATAAACACATGGAAGTGTGTACTTGCACATTCTAAAAACAAGCAGATGTGTACTTGTACATTTACATACATATTTTTGTGTGTGGCACTGTGTGTATTTATGTCTATGTAGATATCAGTATATGTCTGTAGTGAAACATCTTCAAAATAGGAAAACTTTATTCCTCCGTCTTGCTCGCTTGATGTGATCCACCACACAGTCCGAATTGTTAAGGACCCGGAGAAGTTTGCATGTGTCCCAAGCTTTCCCCAAAGTCTGTTTTCCCATATCTCCCAAGTGAAAACTTTATTGAATATTTTGCTGTCACTCAAGTCACGTGGGATCATTTCAAGAGTATTCCTATTTCTTAACTCTGAGCTTTCTTTAGAATTTTATCTGAACATGTTTATTATGAAGCACATCATAAAAATTCTGTGACCTCAATGCTCCACCCGTCCTCCACTCTCAGGGCCAGTCACTTTGGGCTCCACACCACCAGAAACCATCAGCTTTATGCTTGACTGTGCTTAAAAAATAGTCTTTACAAGATTCTTATGTAATGTGTTTTTGTGGCACGTACTTACGATATTGCCACTATCTTGCCTGTTGAAGATACTTAAATATGGTGGTACTTAATATCACTACATTTCAGTCTTCTATGGTAATGGTCAATTTTAGATATAATAGGTCCACGTATTAGTGACAGGAAGACAAGGAAATCTCTCAGTGAGCTTCATCTTTTGCCATACGAAATTATTTTCATTATAAAACAAAGTGTGATTTTAATCTCCCCATTGAAAATTAGCAAATAAGCAAATTAGCAAACAGTGTATCTTACCTCGATACGCTTGTTTAAAACTCCTAATCAAATTGATTTTCAAAGATTTATAAATAGAATAGTTTATGGAATAATGAATTGGAAATTAAGATGTATCACTCATGAGATTAATCCAGTAAGGAGAAAAGAAATTGTTGAAAAAATGCTTGAGTCTTTTTATCATTACATTGAAAAGTTACAAATAATTATAGATATATATTTGACAGAGTTTTAACTCTCCAGCTGCTAGGTTATTCATCACTTCAAACTCACCCAAAGCCGTCAGAAGCAAACCAAAGAAAAAAATGAACTTGATACCCTTGAATATTCAAAGAAGCAAAGAAATCTTCGAAAGTCTTTAGAAACCTTAAATAAACATCTACCAGGTGGCACGCACTGTGCTAAGCATTGGAATATACCCATGAAGCATACGTTCATATGAAACATTCCTTCTCTTGCTGTATTTGATCTGTCTTGTTGAGAAAATAGATACACAGGCAAAAATTAAATATAACATGAAAGCACTAAAAAGTAGACACAAATTTCAACTTTACAAAACAATCATATCTGTAGAAAACCCTCTCTTTTCCAGAAAAGACTTAAGTATGGACTACCATGTCTGCATGGTTTAAAGGCAGAGTTAGGTGGGGGTAGGGTTAGGAGTGGAATAAACTGGAAAAGTAAGTCAAATAGCCCTTCCAAATGTATTCAACAAAGACACCGTTAAACCAGGAATTATGCAATGAAAAATGGTGCATTTACTCAATTCCCACCCTTTAATGCTTTTACATTATTGTTTTTCTACTTTATGCTCTTTTCTGTCTCTGCCATTACTTCCACTTGTATATGTACTTCACAGCTTTTATCTATTCTCTTTTATATTTTAAAGAAGCCACACGGAGTGTGATTTGGTGACCAATTAAGAATTTTATAAACTTTAAGCATACTCTGATCATGAATGGCAATTCTTTCTTTGAGTTCAATGAACATTTCTAAACTGAAGCATCTATTAGGTGTGAAAAGCAAAGAAACACTTAGTGAAATAATTTATTAGATCTTGCTTCATTAAATGTTCATTTTGTATTGTGCTTCCAAAAAAAAGAGTAAACTGAACTGTGTGTATTTTAAGTGAAAAAAAATGTTTAATTAAACTTACCAGAATGAGAGTCTTGATGAATTAGCATATTATGTTATGCATCTATTTAGAAACTATTGCTGAGTTTTCAATATGCTTAATAGGCTCATCTGCTTAACTTTCCACATTAATATTATTGGCCACGAAATGACTAGAATTAGACTCCTGATGGTCACTGAAGAATGACTATTTAGATCCTCATTAGCATTGGATATCTCTACACTTGAAGCAAAGCATGAGTTATAATCAATTTAATTACATTCTCCTCTGTGTGAAGGAAACAGGAGCATTTAAGTTTCTCAAACTTGTGTATAGGCACTGTTTCTGATATCTTAGTCTAAATAATGATGAAGAAACAAACTGACTTAAAACTGAGAAAAATGAATGTCTGTTATGGTACACTGAAAAAGCTCTACTTTTTCATCTGTTTATTTCAGACCTTTATTAAATGTGCTGCCCCTATGTGGGACCTGCTATCTCCTGGCAGACTGATGTACACAAGAGGAGACACACATGAAGACTTTTCTGTTCATGATTGAATAAAACCAGTCACATTAGCAAATGAGATGTAAATCTCCAATAAGTAGGGGTCAGTAGGAAGGGATGGTAAATATTTTGACATTAGTAACTCTGTCTCAGGGCAGAGTGGAAAATGTCTATTGTCCTAGTATCTCTTAGTGGCTTTTATCCAGTCATGTCCTTCTGGAAAAAAAATGCATATATAGGATAAGGAATATATATATTTCTCCTTTTTATACCAATTAAATTACTGTATGCATTTACTGTGGACTGTCTTTGGTTTGTAATTGTCCATTCCATTTGGCTTTTGGAAATATTCTGAGAAACTTCATTAAGGTGGATAACTCATTAAAATAAAGAACATGAATTTTTTAATTCTCTTTTTACCAAAAAAAATATTCATCTGCATTTCACTTCAAACCTTACTTCTGCTTTTCCACTGGATAACAAGCATCAGCTTGCAAACCTCTACTCTGTAACTAGACATGACCACAAAAATCAGTGTTAGCATTCTCTTAAACACAGTCTGAAAATGGCTTTTCAGTTCTTTCAAGATAGTATTTTATTTTATTTTATTTTTTTAATATAATTTATTTTATTATCATTAATTTACAATTACATGTGCAATATTACGATTATAAAACTACCCCTTCATCAGGTCCCCCCCACCAACCCCATTACAGTCACTGTCCATCAGCGTAGTGAGATGCTATAGAATCACTACTTGTCTTCTCTGAGTTGTACTGCCCTCCCCGTGCCCCCCCAACATTACATCTGCTAATCGTAATGCCCCTTTTTCCCTCTTATCCCTCCCTTCCCGCCCATTTTCCCCAGTCCCTTTCCCTTTGGTAACTATTAGTCCGTTCTTGGGTTCTGTGAGTCTGCTGCTGTTTTGTTCCTTCAGTTTTTTTCTTTGTTCTTATACTCCACATATGAGTGAAATCATTTGATACTTGTCTTTTTCGGCTTGGCTTATTTCACTGAGCATAATACCCTCTAGCTCCATCCATGTTGTTGCAAATGGTAGGATTTGTTTTCTTCTTATGGCTGAATAATATGCCATTGTGTATATGTACCACCTCTTCTTTATCCATTCATCTACTGATGGACACTTAGGTTGCTTCCATTTCTTGGCTATTGTAAATAGTGCTGCAATAAACATAGGGGTGCATATGTCTTTTTCAAACTGGGCTGCTGCATTCTTAGGGTAAATTCCTAGGAGTGGAATTCCTGGGTCAAATGGTATTTCTATTTTGAGTTTTTTGAGGAACCTCCATACTGCTTTCCACAATGGTTGAACTAATTTGCAGTCCCACCAGCAGTGTAGGAGGGTTCCCTTTTCTCCACATCCTCGCCAACATTTGTTGTTGTTTGTGTTTTGGATGTTGGCCATCCTCACTGGTGTGAGGTGATATCTCATTGTGGTTTTAATCTGCATTTCTCTGATGATTAGCGATGTGGAGCATCTTTTCATGTGCCTGTTGGCCATCTGAATTTCTTCTTTGGAGAAGTGTCTATTCATGTCCTCTGCCCATTTCTTAATTGGATTATTTGCTTTCTGTTTGTTAAGGTGCATGAGTTCTTTATATATTTTGGATGTCAACCCTTTATCAGATACATTTTTTATGAATATATTCTCCCATACTGTAGGATGTCTTTTTGGTCTACTGATGGTGTCCTTTGCTGTACAGATGCTTTTCAGCTTGAAATAGTCCCACTTGTTCATTTTTGCTTTTGTTTCTCTTGCCCAGGGAGATATGTTCATGAAGAAGTTGCTCATGTTTATGTCCAAGAGATTTTTGCCTATGTTTTATTCTAAGAGTTTTATGGTTTCATGACTTACATTCAAGTCTTTGATCCACCTTGAATTTACCTTTGTGTATGGGGCTAGACAGTAGTCCAGTTTCATTGTCTTACATGTAGCTGTCCAGTTTTTCCAACACCAGCTGCTGAAGAGGCTGTCATCTCCCCATTGTATATCTAAGGCACTTTTATCAAATATTAATTGACTGTATATGTTTGGGTTAATGTTTGGATTTTCTATTCTGTCCACTGGTCTGTGGGTCTGTTTTTGTGCCAAAACCAAATTGTCTTGATTACTGTGGCTTTGTAGTAGAGCTTGAAGTCAGGGAGCATAATTCCCCCTGTTTTATTCCTCTTTCTCAGGATTGCTTTTGCTATTCGGGGTCTTTTGTGGTTCCATATGAATTTTAGAATTATTTGTTCCAGTTCATTGAAGAAAGCTGTTGGTAGTTTGATAGGGATTGCATTGAATCTGTAGATTGCTTTAGGTAGTATAGCCATTTTGACAATATTTATTCTTCCTAGCCAAGAGCATGGGATGCATTTCCATTTGTTAGTGTCCTCTTTAATTTCTCTTAGAGTGTCTTGTAGTTTTCAGAGTACAGGTCTTTCACTTCCTTCGTTAGGTTTATTCCTAGGTATTTTATTCTTTTTGATGCAATTGTGAATGGAATTGTTTTTCTGATTTCTCTTTCTGTTAGTTCATCATTAGTGTATAGGAAAGCAACAGATTTCTGTGTGTTAATTTTGTATCCTGCAACTTTGCTGAATTCAGATATTAGTTCTAGCAGTTTTGGAATGGAATCTTTAGGGTTTTTTATGTACAGTATCATGTCATCTGCAAATAGTGACAATTTGACTTCTTCTTTACCAATCTGGATGCCTTGTATGTCTTTTTTTTGTCTGATTGCTGTGGCTAGGACCTCCAGTACTATGTTGAATAACAGTGGAGAGAGTGGGCATCCTTGTCTTGTTCCCGATCTTAGATGAAAAGCTTTCAGCGTCTCGCCGTTAAGTATGATGTTAGCTGTGGGTTTGTCATATATAGCCTTTATGATGTTGAGGTACTTGCCGTCTATACCCATTTTGTTGAGAGTTTTAATCAGGAATGGATGCTGAATTTTGTCAAATGCTTTTTCAGCATCTATGGAGATGATCATGTGGTTTTTGTTCTTCTTTTTGTTGATGTTGTGGATGATGTTGATGGATTTTCGAGTGTTGTACCATCCTTGCATCCCTGGGATGAATCCCACTTGATCATGGTGTATGATCCTCTTGATGTATTTTTGAATTCGGTTTGCTAATATTTTGTTGAGTATTTTTGCATCTACGTTCATCAGGGATATTGGTCTGTAATTTTCTTTTTTGGTGAGGTCTTTTCCCGGTTTTGGTATTAGAGTGATGCTGGCTTCATAGAATGAGTTTGGAAGTATTCCCTCCTCTTCTATTTTTTGGAAAACATTAAGGAGAATGGGTGTTATTTCTTCTCTATATGTCTGGTAGAATTCAGAGGTGAATCCATCAGGCCCGGGGTTTTGTTCTTGGGTAGTTTTTTGATTACCAATTCGATTTCATCGCTGGTGATTGGTCTGTTTAGTTTTTCTGTTTCTTGCTTGGTCAGTCTTGGAAGGTTGTATTTTTCTAAGAAGTTGTCCATTTCTTCTATGTTTTCCAGCTTGTTAGCATATAGATTCTCATAATATTCTCTTATGATTCTTTGTATTTCTGTGGGGTCCGTCGTGATTTTTCCTTTCTCATTTCTGATTGTGTTTATGTGTGTAGATTCTCTTTTTCTCTTAATGAGTGTGGCTAGGGGTTTATCTATTTTGTTTATTTATTCAAAGAACCAGCTCTTGGTTTTATTGATTTTTTCTAGTGTTTTATTCTTCTCAATTTTATTTATTTCTTCTCTAATCTTTATTATGTCCCTCCTTCTGGTGACTTTGGGCCTCATTTGTTCTTCTTTTTCCAATTTCAGTAATTGTGTCTTTAGACTATTCATTTGGGAATGTTCTTCTTTCTTTAAATAGGCCTGGATTGCAATATACTTTCCTCTTAGAACTGCCTTTGCTGCGTCCCACAGAAATTGTGGCTTTGTGTTGTTATTGTCATTAGTCTCCATATATTCTTTGATTTCTGTTTTGATTTGGTCGTTAACCCATTGATTACTTAGGAGTGTGTTGTTAAGTCTCCATGTATTTGTGAGCCTTTTTGATTTCTTTCTAAAATTTATTTCTAGTTTTATACCTTGGTGATCTGAGAAGTTGGTTGGTAGGATTTCAATATTTTTGAATTACTGAGGTTCTTTTTGTGGCCCAGTATGTGGTCTATTCTGGAAAATGTTCCATGTGCACTTGCGAACAATGTATATCCTGTTGCTTTTTGGTGTAGAGTTCTGTAGATGTCTGTTAGGTCCATCTGTTCTAGTGTGTTGTTCAGTGCCTCTGTGTCTTTACTTATTTTCTGTCTGGTTGATCTGTAGTCTGGAGTGAGTGGTGTGTTGAAGTCTCCTAAGATGAATGCATTGCTGTCTATTTCCTCCTTTAATTCTGTTAGTATTTGTCTCACATATGCTGGCGCTCCTGTGTTGGGTGCATATATATTTATAATGGTTATATCTTCTTGTTGGACTGACCCCTTTATCATTATGTAATGTCCTTCTTTATCTTTTGCTACTTTCTTCGTTTTGAAGTCTATTTTGTCTGATACAAGTACTGCAACACCTGCTTTTTTCTCTTTGTTGTTTGCATGAAATATCTTTTTCCATCCCTTCACTTTTAGTCTGTGTATATCTTTGGATTTGAGGTGAGTTTCTTGTAGGCAGCATATAGATGGGTCTTGCTTTTTATCCATTCTGTTACTCTGTGTCTTTTGATTGGTGCATTCAGTCCATTTACATTTAGGGTGATTATTGATAGGTATGTACTTATTGCCATTGCTGGCTTTAGATTCGTGGTTACCAAGGGTTCAAGGGTTGCTTCTTTACTATCTAACAATCTAACTTAACTTTCTTGTTAAGTTATTGTAAACACAGTCTGATGTTTCTTTCTTTCTCTTCCTTCTTATTCCTCTTCCTCCATTCTTTCTATAATAGGTGTTTTATTCTCTGCCTTTAGTTAGTATTTGGATGTTCTACTTTCTTTGCTATGATTTTTTTTTCTCTGGTGACATCTTTTTAGCCTAGGTGTGCTTCCATCT
>JAVSCE010007719.1:0-25426 GCA_032199065.1 Smutsia gigantea | reverse complement strand
AAAAGAAAGAAAAGAAAAAACAAAACAAAAAACAAAACAAAACAAAAAATGCCCACCGGGAGTAGATTCTGTGGGAATGCTGTAGGTGGCGCTCTTGCCCCACTATTCCGCAGCCATGGCCGTGCCACTCCACAGGGCCCTTTTTTGCTCTTGCCGGGGTGGGAATGAATGGGAGGCTGTTGATCTCAGTGAGAAGTGTTAAGTACGGCCACACTTCCCCAGTCGCCAGCTAAGGCGTCTGAAACTCCCCAGGACTCCCAGCCTGCTGGGCTGAGTGTGCCGGGGCATTCCGGCTCCTCCGCTCGGCTCCTGTCTCTTTAAGACCACTGAAGAAAGCGCGTGCTTTTTTTTTCCTTCCCGGGAGCCGGCTGCAAGCGCCCTGGCGCGTTCCCTGCTCAGATCCTGCCCCTCTGTCTCTCCAATCTCCACTACACCACGTGATGTGGGTCAGCGCTCCCCGTGCAGATCACCGGGGCTGGTTATTTAACAGGGTGTATTTCCACTCCCTCCTGGCTCTGAATCCTCTCCTCCTGCCGGTGCGCTGCGGTGGGGGAGTGCTTGGGTCCTGCTGGGTCGCAGCTCCGTATCTTATCCGCCTCTTGGGGTGCCGAGTCCTCTTGGGTGTAGCTGCATGCTGTGTGCTTTCCTGTGTATTCTGGTCTCTCTTTTAGGAATAGATGTATTTGCTGTATTTTCGTAGATAAATATAGTGTTGGGAGGAGATTTCTGCCGCCCTGCTCATGCCACCATCTTCCCGGAAGTCTGATCAAGTCTATCACTTTTTATGAAGTGAACATGCTAATGGCTCTTGGAGTGGTGGTCGGGGGCTGGGCGATAAGTATTTTTCACTCAGGAGCCAGGAAGTCACTTATCAGTGCTAGCCGTTCAGGGGACTAATGACACATGCTTGTTTCCTTCATCTGGTGATTTGGGATTCTGCTTTTTGGGAAGTGAAAGTTGGGGCATGGCCTTTCTTTCTGAAGGGAGGGATTGTCCCTGTTTCCTGCTAGTGCTGTTGACAGGCCACCTAGAATGAACCTTGATTGGATCCTGGTTAAAAGAGAAAATAGAAAAGCTATAAATGACATTTTGAGTATAATTGGGGATATTTGACTGTAGGCTCTACATTAGAGGATACTGTTGATTTAATTTTAAATTTCTTAGGTGTGTTAAATTTTATAGGACACTTAAAATACTTAAGGTTAAGATATCATGATACAGACAGCTGATTTGCACATTTTGAAGTGATTATATATGCGTGTGTGTACTTGTATGGAGAGAAAGACCGAGCAAGCAAAAGTGGCAAAATGATAACAATTAATATACTTCAGTGAAATAAATTGGAATATTTATTTTGCTTAAAAAATTTTATAGCTTTGATCATTTTCAAAATAAAAAGAGGTTGGGAATAAAAGAAATGTAGAAATGGCAGTAGGTTGTGACTCTTATCCTATTTCCCTTGCTTGGCCAAACACTCGTCAGTCAAGAATCCTTTCGTGGCCTCTCAAATCCAGGGGAGGCACCGCTGCATGTCCCAGTGAGCCCTTATCACCCAATGCAGTAAGCTTGTCTCCTTGTCTGCACATCTTACTAGATTATAAGCTTTCTGAGAACAGGGACTTCTAGGGACTGTGAACATCTCATTTACTGTTGCATTCACAGTTTCTGGCACATAATCATCATTCAATATTTATTAAATGAAGTAATCTATGAAATATATAAATGATGATAGTTATATGCTGTAATTAGGAAAGTTCCCACAGCACTTGAGTTGGTAAGCTTGGCTCACTGTTGCAAATGATAGAGTTGTGAAATTCAAATATGTTTATGAAATTAAACTCTCACATATCATTATGTTGCAATTATATTGCAGTTGCTTAGCTAAATGAAAACCAAGTATATAATGAAGGTAATTAATAAGCTTTCTCATTATTCTCTCAAGGTAGACATATTGGTCAGGTTCCTGATATTCTGTGTTTAGAATCTGATATTGAAATAGATGTATACTTAGGGAAAAAGATTGTACAATTGGGTTTGGCAAAAATCTGTCTCCCACTATCTCCCCAACTTCTGTCACTACTTTATTAGGAGTGCCTCTTGTTTTGTTATACAGTTTACATCAATACAGCTAGATGTTGATTTTCAGTAAGATAATTGAACTTTTGGATTTTTCCATCTTACTCTTACTTCCTGCTATCTATTTCAGTTCTAGTTACTTTCTGACAACAGATCAGGTGGGAAAAGAATGAAGGGTGTTATGAACTGACTTGTATCCCCCACCACCAACCCCCCCACAAAATTTTATGTTGAATCCCTAACACCCAGTACCTTAGAATGAGACTGTATTTGGAGATAAGTCCTTTAAAGAGGTAATTATGGTTAAATGATGTCATAAGGGTAGAGCTCTAATCCAATAGGACTGGTATCCTTATAAGCAGAGGAAGAGACTCCAGGGATGTACAGACACAGAGGAAAGACCATGTGAAGACACCGCAGGAATGTGACAATGCCTTCAAGTGAAGGAGAGAGGCCTCAAGAGAAACCAAACTTGCCAACACTGATCTTGAATATCCAGCCTCCAGAACTGTGGGAAAATAATTTTCTATTGTTTAAGCCACCCAATCTATTTTGTTACAGCAGTGTTTGCAAGCTAATACAAGGGGAAAAGACTGAATGAATTAGCATGGTTGTTAACACATGAAGTTTTGTAAAACCTAGGCTGAGGAGATAAATCCAATGGCTTATTCAGTGGTTTGTTGTTCTCTCTTATCTGTAGTTTAATGCGTTATGTTTTACTAGAATCTTGGAAGTGACTTAGCGCAAACCTGTAAAGATGCTTAGACTCCAGTTTGGCGTTTCTGGCAAGTGACCATCTAGGTCTTGCTGAGAATAGCTCTAGTGATGGGGAACATTTAACTACCCAAGAAGCTGCCATTCTGGAGTTATTTATCTACCAGAGAACATTTTCTTGTATTGATTTGGCATCCACGGTGCAGAGACTACTGGTTGTCTCACAGTATCTGTTCTTTTCCTTTTTAAGTGGTAGAACAAATATTAGCCAGATGCATGGCTACCTGCACTAAGGGTATATTTTCCAGCCTTCCTTGCAGTTGTACAGACAGCTTTTGGCTCATGGAATATAAACATATTTTGTACATACTTTCTAGGAAATATTCTTAGATAGAAGGGGTGTAACCCTTTCTCACCCTCCACCCCCGCTTTATTTTTTGTTTGTTTCCTGTTGACTGTAATGCAGATATGATGGCTAGAACTTGAGCAGCCATCTTAGATCATGAAGTAGTTGTGGAGTCTTCTGAGGAGCCTGAACTCTTTATTTCCAGATTTTGTTTACTTGAAAGAAACAAAATTCTTTCTTCTCTAAGGTAGATTATATTTGGGTATTATGTCATTTACAACTAAAACTACTTCTAATTGGTTAGCTAACTGTTCCTATAGAATTTTCACTCATATGTCCTTGATCTACTCTTCTGAATTACATACAGTACAGAACGACTCTTAATTCTATTTCCACATGCCAAACATAATACTTGGAAGACTGTTATCCCAGCCTCCCTAGGTCTGTACACTAAGCATAACTGATTCTTCAACTATTCTTGTAAGATAAGATTTCAAGCTCTCTAATCATCTTGATTACTCTCCTGGGGCTCTGATTTACTCAGACATTCTTTATTTCCATAAATTGAGAGTTAGCTGCATTGTACATATTTCATAGAATTAGGAATGATGCAAGACAGAAAATGCCAGTCTTGAGTACAATAAGAGGAAATACCTGGTAGGGAATGACCTGAAACTGCCTTGAAGTAATTTCCATAACAGAACAGATTTTTCAATTTATTCTTGTTCTGTAAATCACACATCTCAGTTGTACTAATAGATGAATCAGTTTGTATAGTCTCTTACCCAATAATGTTTATCAATATCTGACAATTGGAATCACCAAAGAGGAGAGAGACTCTTCCATTATTGCTAGCTAGAAGTAAATATGTTAATAAGTAATTTGTTTCTGACAATTCTGCAGCTGGTCTTATAGTTAATATGGTGAATGGTAGGCTGCATGGCCAACTTGAGCAGTTTGCTACAATCTGCAACATTAAGAGCATTGTCAAAAGCTGTCTTTTACCTTTGCAGGCACAAGTTCTCATAGGTTTGAAAAAAAAAAAGCCTTTTCAGTGTGCCCATCCTGGGTCTGGGTCAGCCAGACAAGTGCATTTATTGAGGATTTAAGTTTTATATGTAACATATTCCACTAGGTTTAAAGGAAGGAGAAGATGAAATTCTTTCCCTTCTAGATGTTCAGTTATAGACTTTTTGTTAATTATATGAGAAGATTTAAAAGAAACCCAAAGAAATGAATAAATCTCAGTGGTAAAATGTAAACTCTCTTAGGGTAAGGAGCAGGTCTGTTTGCCTACTACTTTACCCTGGTACCAAGTACAGTGCCTGTCACATTTTTTGTGCTTATGGTTTATTTTGTTTTGTTTTATTTTAGTTTGGTTTAGATTCCTGTGATTGAATAGAATAGGGATTTTAAAACACATTCTCCTGATTCAATGCCAAGTACACTAAACACAAATATTTAGCTAGTCTAAATTTCTATTGATACATTTGACAGTCTGGAAAGATATAAATAAACATATATTACAACTCCACATGTTTTAATTTGGTATATATAAAGCCATAGATATACTCTGAAGTACTTTAGTAGTATCTAATAATAAAAGGAATTAATTGTGGATATATATTTTTAAGCTTTTGAGATAATTTTAGAATTATGGAAGTGTTGCAAAAATGGTATAAAAAGTTTCTATATACCCTTTTCCCAGCTTCTTCCCCTACTGTCAAAATCATACATACCAGATCACAATTGGCAAAATGAGGAAATTAACATTGTACAATGCCATTTACTAAACAAGAGACTTTATTTGGATTTTACTAGTTTTCCCACTAACATCCTTTTTCTTCCAACATCTAATCCAGGATCCTACATTGAATTTAGTTGTCATGTCAGTTTAGTTTCCTCCAGTCTCTGACAGTTCCTCAGTCTTTCCTTGACTCTTATGACCATGGGCACTTGTGAGAGTACTGGTCAAGTTTATTGGAGGATGTCCATGAACTTGGGTTTGTCTAATGATTTTTCATGATTATATTGTGATTACACAATATCAGGAAAAATACCACAAAAGTGATATAGTCTCCTTAGTGTGTGATATATATGTAATATGTAAATATGTCTTGTTACTGGTGGTATTAATCTTCGTCATTCACTTGGTTAAGGAGATGTCTGCTATATTTCTCCACTGTAATGTTACTTATTTTTCCCTTTATAATGAACTAATGTTTATTTTGGGGGTTGCACTTTGAAATTATACAAATATTGTTTCCTTAACTTTTACCTACTAATTTTATCATCTATTAGTGGTTCTTGCTGTGGCAGTTATTACTGTGGTGTTCTAATGGTTATTGTCTATTTCCCTCATTCTTTGTACGTTTATTAATTGGAAGTAAGTAAGTAAAGAAGTGTTGCCCCTTTTCCTTTTTTTATAAATAAATATTTAAAATATTTAGTAAATATTTTAAACCAAGTGTATTTATTTTATTTTTTAGATTATAAGCCAGTAATATTGTTATTTATTTTTTATTCAATTTGTAGATTTGGCTATTTAGGATACTTTCAGTTTGGCTTGTGTATCCTTTCTGTATGTCTGTATGCCCCCATCCTTTTTTTTTTTTTTTACCACAGCACCACAAGATGCCCCAGGCTCATCTTATATTTTACCTGCCTCAGCCTTGGAATTAATCACTTTTCCAAGGACCCTTGATTCTTTTTATTAGAAATGGTACTTAGAAACCAAGAACTGTATACTAAGTATGCTAATTCCTACTGAGATATCACTGCTTCTAGACCTTCCAAGCAGACAGGGTTAAGAAATACATATACATAAAGTTGTACATACTTCTTTATTTAGAAGTATGTATACTTCTATGTTTAATGCATACTTATGCATACTTCTATATTTATTTTTGTATCTATCTGTAAATGCTTATATTCATACCGATGAAATTCATAAAAGAAAACAGCATTCATGTTAGCCTTTACCCCTTATTTATAACTTCTTTCTCTGACAGTGAGAAACTTAGCTGTTAATATTGTAATACATTTACTTACTTGTTCAACCCTATCATTTATATAAACCAGTTTTAGGATTACTAATCCATACCCCTGTGAGAAAAAAACCTGTCAACTAGAGTACAGTTGTGACAGTTTCTTTTGTCTTTATCTTATCATTTCTAGTCAAAATGCTGTTTCCAGAGTTACTTAGGTCAGCTCCTTTATTCTCTACCCCTTTAGTGTGGTTATGTGATTTATTTATTACAATATTAGATGAATTTGTCACAATGTGCATTCACTTTTGGGTTCTCTGATGTCTTTGTTGATAGTTTTTTAAAGAATTACATATAGTAAAACTCACTGTGGTATATAAATTCTATGAGTTTTGACAAATGCATAATTATGTGTATACTGCCACAGTTCTTGACATAATAGTTCCATTTCCCCTCCAATTCCCTTGTGTTACTCTTTTGTAACCAATCCCCAAATGTCTATTTTTACTACTAGAAAAATAACTCTTTGAGAGCATCCCCTTCTGCCTCCAGTTTTGCACTCCAAGTGCTCAGAATTCTAAGTCGATGCTCAGTGAATGGTTGTTAAATATTCTGTGGCCTGACAACTAGTATAGAAATTGGCACTGAAAAAAATTTTATGTGAATGAATAAGTAACTCAGTGGACATATATATGACAAAGGCAACATGAAATGACATTTTTGTTTGCAGACTGAATCACTTAGTTATTGTTAAACCACAACAAAATGCAGTGGCTTTTAAGACAGTAAGTGTTTATTTAGCTTAGGGGTCTGTGTGTTGACTGGATAGTTTCTCTGTTCTGGCCCAACCTTGACTGATCTTGATTGGGCTTATTCAAGTACTGTGGTCAGTAATTGGCCATCTGGAGTCTGGTTGGTATGGGCTGGCCTCACTCACCTGTTTGGCCAGGCTAGACTGGGTTTGTTTCATGTGTAGTGGCAGAGTTTAAGAGAGTGTCACTGTGCAAGGCCTCTTGAGCCATAGGCTCAGAACTTGACAGCTTCACTGCTGCTGCATTCTAAAGGCCAAACATGTCACAAGGCAAGCCCAGATTCAAGAGGTGGGACATTTTCTCTACTTCTAAATTGGAGGAGCTTCAATGTCAGATTGCCAGTGGCATGGATACAAGAAAGAGTGATGAACTGTAACTACTTTTGCAATCAATCACAGAATCTATGCGAATAGAGTTGGGGTCTCTTAAATACTCTTACTGTAAACATATATATATATATATATATATATATATATATAAAATAAATATAAAACCATCCTGCCTCTTACTTGTCATGTTCTTGTGTACTAATTTTTCTCTCCTGCTTCTTCCCTACCCAGCATGTCTTAAAAAAAAAAATATATATATATATATAATTCAGAAAAGCTCATGTGAGACTCAGAGACCAAAAATTGGCTCTTAGAAGGGGGTTCATCAAGATTAGAAAAATAATTTTCATTTGTTAGTCACACTTTTTCCCCTTTGCTTACTCCATTATTTCTACCCCTTTTATTTGTACACAGTTCTTCAAATTTAAATTCATAAACTCACTGAGAGACTCAGTGACATGATCACTGTACATTCACATGTGATAAAAGGAAACTTACAGAAAATTGCTATCATAGATCTGATCACTATATGCTGATAATTTAAAGGCTTGATCTTAAATCCTCCTCTGTTGGATACTTCTTTATTGATAGGCTTAATTACTTGTATATGATCACTTGTACAGATTAAATTATCTTATATGGTATTATTTCTGGCATTGAACTGTTTCCCTCATGTTTGCTCCATTCCAGTCAAAGCTTTTAATATTATTTCCTGCATTGTTTTCTCTTCACTGCCCTTACACCACTCCCATGACAGCTTTCATTAGAGTGCAGTTAGTTTTGCTTTAATAGTTATTTTAGGCATTGAACAGTGGTGGTATATTTATCCAGGTTGACATGTTGCATCAGTGTAGGATACTTGGAAAGGAATGATTAAATTGATGCCCCAAAGTTGGATTTTTGCTTCAATACTTCTTGTTGCTTTGAGCAAAATCCTGGGTATAGATGTCTCAAAGTCCCAAGACAGTCTCTGGGAAATTCAGCACATTTTGAATAAAAATGTGTTGGAGAAAAGGAAATGATACCCCAAGTCCAAACAGGTGCAATGGACAATGCATTTAATGAAGTTGCTAAATTTTGATTGGTAAAACAAGTCTTTAGCAGGGAAAAAAAATAGGAAACATTATAATTGTGATTTGCAACAATTGCAATATGTGTGTATTACTGTCTTTAGGGAACAACGAATTATTCTAATAAATCCTACATCTATCATGGAGAAAGAAATCTTCTTTAACTATATTTAATAGTGTTAGTTTAAAGGCAAATGCTATTAAAATGACTTAACATTTGGGAATAAAAACACAAATACCCTACACTTAAAATATTTTAGTCATTTGCTAAAAAGGTAATTCTTTCTTATGATAAAACCACCGAGGAATTATACCTTTAGGAAATGGAGGGGAAAAAGCAATTGACGCAGCATGGTGGTCAGCTGTACCACAGCAGGGGTTTTTCAAACTGGGCTCTAGGGATCCCTAGGGTGTCAGGTCTCAGGATCTGTCATGTAGGGCTCATGCTGGGAGGACCCATCTGAACAACTGTCCCCATTGCTATCCACCATCACCATCCTCAGTCTAGGAGGGTTATTTTAATTACATTTGTTTTGTATATTAGGTTTGTTTGAAAAAGTTCTTTTTAAAAAAAGAAGAGTAACACCACAAAACCCAAAAATCTGATTAAAAAATGGGCAGAGGAACTGCATAGATATTTTTCTGAAGAAGACATACAGATGGCCAATAGATACATGAAAGATGCTCAGCATCACTAATCAGGGAAATGCAAATCAAAACTGCAATGAGATATTACCTTACATCTGTCAGAATGGCTACTGTCAAAAAGACAAGAAATAACAAGTGTTGGCCAGCATGTGGAGAAAAGGGAAACCTCATGCATTATTGGTGGGAATTGGTAAGGCCACTATGGAAAACAGTATGGAGGTTCCTCAAAAAATTAAAAACCGAACTACCATATGATCCAGCTGTTCTACTTCTGGTTATTTATTTAAAGAAAATGAAAACACTAATTTGAAAAGGTGTATGTGCCCCTATGTTCACTGCAGCATTATTTACAATAGCCAAGGTATGGAAGCAACCTGTGTCCATCAATAGGTGAATGGATAAAAAAGATATAGTGCATGTACATAATGGACTATTCTTCAGCCATAGAAAGAATGAGATCTTGCCATTTGCAACAACATGGAAGGACCTAGAGGATATTATGCTAAGTGAAATAAGTCAGAGAAAGACAAATACTGTATAATTTTATTTATGTGTAGAATCTAAAAAACAAAATAAATGAACAAACAAAGAAACAGACTCAAACACAGCAAACAAATTGGTGGTTGTCAGAAAGGAGGGAGAGGAGGGGATGAGTGAAATAGGTGAAGGGGATTAAGAAGAATAAACTTCCAGTTGTAAAATAAATAAGTCATGGGGATGTAAAGCAGAACAAAGGGACTGTAGTTGATAATATTGTTATAACTTTGTTGATAAATGGTAACTAGACTTAATCATGGTGATCATTTCATGATGTATATAAATGTTAAATTGCTATGTTGTACACCCAAAATTAACATAATATTGTATGTAAACTATACTTCAATTAAAAAAAGTAAAACTATCCTGGAATATCAAAAAAAAAAGGGTGGTGGTAGGGGCTGAAGTGACAGTAGATCCTTTATCTACTGGGTCCAACTATTCCATACTATAAAAGTGGATAAGGCCAGAAACAGGACAATGCCAGGCAAATGTAAACAAGAACATGATAGGAATATGCCCATGTTTATAATGCCTTTACTTACATGTTTCAGTTGTCCCACCACTCAGAGCAAGGGTGACCATAACAGTGCTCAAATTTTTCATTTTTTCATGATTCATTTGGTTCCTTAAAAAATATACTGGATCTTGGTTTGATACTATCCTGTTTCCTGTCTTATTTTTGATTCCACATTGTGCTGCTCTAATATTGAGCATATTTATTTTATATTCTATGTAAGTTGTACATCGAATCAGTAATTACCTAAAATCCATAGGAGTCTAATTGTAGTATTTGTTGTTTCTGCTGATTCTTTCTCACGGTAACTTATTCCTCATGTACAACTTTGGATAATGAAATTATATTAGGCTGGGCTTTATCTTTGGGAATCTAATAAGAACTTGATTCAGGTTGCACTTGCTTTGTCAAGTGTACCGGTGTGCCAAATCTATTTTAGATTAATTTTCAGTCTGGAGTTCCCTGGACCACACACAGGTAATATCAGTTTGAACTTCAAATCCCTATAAGGGAAGGTCTGTAGCTCCAAAGTCTCAAAAGAGATCCTTCTCTCCCCCACCCTCCCCGGCTTAGGCTGAAATAGACAATTTCCTTCACTTTATTTGTTGGTAGAAAGACTTTTGTTTTCCTGGTTACTAAGGGGGTAGCCCTGCCAACATCCAAACTTTATATTGGGATTCTTAATTCTAACATATCGCCTTTGCAGGTCCAAGGCCATGTGTCCTATCCCTGGTGTAGCTGTTAGAATCCAAGAGCAGTAAACACTCTAAACAGAATTGTTGTAACTCCTGATTTTCAACTTCTTTGTTTAGAGCCCAGGGGAACCTTTTTTTTCTTTTTCTTTTTGTGAGCTCAGCAATTTTTTATCATATATGTATTTTATATTGCGAAGCTTTTCAGGATGTATTTTCCCTGATATTTCCTTCAAACTGGTTACAAAAATTCAATAGTACTGTTTGGAGGCTGTTTAGAGAAAGCAGGCATAGTACATATAAGACTATATACCTTAGAATCATGACAAACATTGGGAACCCATAAGGAGGTCTTGAATAAGTCCTTCTTCCACACAGGAGCAATTTCAGTTGTCTGTATGGTCATCAGGTCGTAGTTCCTAGGATGTCAAATTTTATGCACAGTAAAATTTTAAAAGATATGAGGACAACATAAAAAAGGATAGTTGCATTTTTTGAGGACATTCAACAACAAAAACACCAACTATTTTGCCATCACTATTTCATAAAGGGAAGGATATTTTAACATCAGAACTCTAGGGAAGATGAAATCTTAGAAATCTCATCCTATAAGGTAGCATGCCATCTGTTTCTCTGTCTCTGTCCGCCTGTGTCTCTTTCAAACAGACTAGTCAGAACCTGTGTTCTCTCTAGTTTCCAGTGGTGCAGTGGTGATTGTGATCTCAGTTGTTTGTAGTCTTCTATTGATGAGGTAGCAGATCCTTTCCCAAAACATTCTGACAGGTAGTTTACTCAGGCACAAATGTATTACAGCTGCCTCTAAGATGTCCTAGAAATAGATTACACTGATCAGTTTTATTTTACATCAGAGAATGTGGTGGCTAGAAGGGAATCCTAAAATTACTTGTCAGCTCCCTTGATATATCTAGGTTTCTGGACTTGACCCATATTCTTATGTTTTCATTAACAACACAGAGTGACCTTGTCACAGGCCAGATGTCACAGCTTTTAACATTCTGTTAGAGGCTCTGTGAGGTAGGGAAACATAATAGTTTACACTTATTGACTGCCTCGTATATTTCAGGCAGGATAGTAATATTTTTACATATATATGCCATTTAATTCTCAGTCTCTTCTTTATGAAGAGACTAAGATTTATATGAGTAATAATTTAAAGAACTTGAACAAGAACACACACACACACACACACACACACACACACAGGCAGTCTTGCTGGCAGCCTGGAGTGGCAGGTGGTGGAGAGGTGGCATGTAGCCTTCTTAAACTCTGCTCTTGCTTCTCCCCTTCCATGGGTGATCACTGCATCACTTCCTTCCATGGCAGGAATCAGTAGCAATGGCTCTTTTACCAGTGTAAGAGTCTGCTTGAATGATAACATGGAAGGGTGTAATGTAAGCCTTGCTGTGATGAGCAGTGGAGGAAAGTGGATGCTGGCTCTTGGCCAGTCTCAAACATTCACTCTTCTCTTTCCCCTCAACTGCCTGCTATTTGTCTCTTCTTCAGCAAACAGTTTGACAGAGGAACTGGTTTACCCAGTGGTACATGAGCTCACAATTGAAAATAACTCGATGCCCGAGAAGTACAATCACAAAAAAGATGATTTTGGTGTCTTCTATTAGCTTTCTTTAAAATTAATTCTCCCCTTCCTTGCTAAATTAGATAACATTTGCAATCCTCCCTTTTAGTTAGGTGTGGCCATGTGATTGAGTTTTCATCAATGGGATATAAGCAGATATGTTGTATGCTATTTCTTGAGTCTTAATGGTTCTGGGCATGCTTCCTGCGGGCTTTCTTGCCCCTCAACTGGCTGGGACCTGAGTTGGTGGCGACCCATTTTTAACCATGCAGATGGTTTCAGTTACCTGGGGTTGGCTGAGCAGCACAAGAGGAGAAATGTGGTGTTCTGAATGATCATGAGGGGCAGAGGTGCCCCACTGACCTCTGCTTTTCCTAGACCTATTAAATGAGAAAAATAAGTGCCCATATTCCTTAAGCCACTGTAATTTTGGGTCTTTCTATATAGAAGTTTAGCCTTATCCTAAATAATGTAAAAACAAATTGGACAACATATGTATTTTACATGAACTAAAGCAGATTCTTGAAGCAGAATTGCCATGAATTTAAAAGAAACATAATACAGTATACTTGAGATTAGTGAAGAGAGTAACAAAAAAATGGTAACAAAGTAGAAATGTATCAAAGTGATTTGCTTTTCACTTTATTGTTTTTTCTGAAAGTCACAGGTACCTCTCATTTCTTGCTTTCTTCCTTTCCCAACTTGCTGACATCTCTTTTTTGGCTGTCACTTCCTGTTCTGTTTGTCCTTGTGCTTTTATGTCTTTTATATTCCTTTGCTGTCACTTCAGGAAGAAACATAGGAAAGGCAAACATGTTCATATTCTGTGTTTAATGGGAGGGCTCACATTCTTCTTATAGATCTTTTTTGGGTATCAGGTGTTTTTTACTTGTTTGCATTTTCTGTAGTGTAATTGCTTTTATAAAATGTAATATGTATAAATCTTAATTGGAAGTTAGCAGAAGGCTAAGTATCCCTCTTGTGTATTCCACCATGTGGATGCCATGGAATATTATATGGTCATTATAAATGGTGTTTATGAAGGGTTTTTAATGACAAAATATTCATGTTACAATGTTAATTTTAAAAATTCATATAAAGTGTATGTGTATTATGTAATTGTAGGTACAGTATGTAACTGTAGTATGTATAACATAAGGTTAAAGATAAGTTGAAAATCTGACAAACTACTTCATTACATCTAGGAGCTGGGGTTACTTTTCTTTAGTATTTTCCGATCTGTTCCTCAAATGTTTATTGTTCTGTTAAATTGAATCAATTGCTCATTGAATTTACTAATAGCTGTTTAAAAGTACTTCTTAGGTGATTCTCCTGGATTAAAAGTTTGTGGATGCATCATGTATTTTTCTTTGGCCTGGGACATAGGTTGGTAAATTATAACCTTCAGGCCAAATGTGGCTTGCTTCTGTTTTTGTAAATAAAGTTTCTTTGGAACCCAACCACCCTCATTCATTTATGTTTTGTCCATTGCTGGTTTCATGCTATAATAGGAGAGTTGAGTAGTTGGGACAAGACCATACAGCCCACAAAATCCAAATTATTTACTCTGATTCTTTACCAAAAAAGTTTGCTGACCTTTGGTACAAAGGAGCAATTGCTTTGTCATGTCTTAAATATAATATACATACCTCTTCCAAAATGTCTTGCTAGAGGTCTTCTAAGATGAGCTGATCTTTTTCTCACAATCCTACAATGGATTATTATTAATAATTTGAAAAGCATTTCAATTTAAATCAGCTCAGCAAATATTTAGAGGCCCCATTGTGCACTGAGACATTAAGTTAGCCATGACAGTGGGTAGGTTAATAGTGGAATAAAACAGAACTGGGTATTTCCCAGCCATAAAATTTTCAGTCTAGTTCTAGAAGAATTGATGTTCTGACTTTATCATTTGGCCTCCCAAATTTGTATTGTTTAAGTAATGGAAAGAGTAGATTTAAATGCTGGACATGAACTTGTGTTGATGGAACTTTGCCTGTGTACATGAACAGCCTTGTGCATTATATCACTGGATGAACACTTTGAACACTCTATCCCACTTTCTCCAAATAATTCTTCTAATGACCTAGGGGTATCTCCTTTCAGGCTGAAAGTTCCCAGCAGTAGGAACCTATGGGATATTGCTGCTAGAGTATGCTCCAGAAGTTCAGAGACATACCTGCCTTGCTCAAAATTGTATTCCTTGTATCTCGTAATGTGACTCCTAAGCACAGTAGGTGCTTAATTAATACCTGACCAACAAATAAATACATAAACAAATGAATGAAAGGACTTGGCTTGTCTTTTTTTTTAATAATTTATTTTGGATCATTAATCTACAATTACATGTGCAATATTTTGATTATTAAACTACCCCCTTCATCAAGTCCCCCCCACCAACCCCATTACAGTCACTGTCCATCAGCGTAGTGAGATGCTATAGAGTCACTACTTGTCTTCTCTGAGTTGTACAGCCCTCGCCATGTCCCCGCAACATTACATCTGCTAATCATAATGCCCCTTTTTCCCTCTTTTCCCTCCCTTCCCACCCATCTTCCCCAGTCCCTTTCCCTGGTAACTATTAGTCCGTTCTTGGGTTTTGTGAGTCTGCAGCTGTTTTTTTCCTTCAGTTTTTTTCTTTGTTCTTATACTCCACATATGAGTGAAATCATTTGATACTTGTCTTTTTCGGCTTGGCTTATTTCACTGAGCATAATACCCTCTAGCTCCATCCATGTTGTTGCAAATGGTAGGATTTGTTTTCTTCTTATGGCTGAATAATATTCCATTGTGTATATCTTTTATCTTTTGGCATGCTATCACAATTTAGGAGTAATTAAGGAGCTGATACTGTGTTAGCACAGAAGGCCCTGCTAAAAAAGGAGTCAAATAGAAGACAAAGTATCTATTACAAAATTTTTTCTCCAGAGTGGACCTGTATATAAAAGCGATTGCGGTTGGCTTAATGTAATAATAATAATAATAGTTAGTTCAAATAATATTGATATTTCTATGGTGCTTAATGTTTCCCAACAAGCCTCACTACTTACCCAACAACATCCATGAAGTGAGGAAACTATCATGGGTTAGGCTTTTATGCTGAATTTATAGGAACCCAGCCAAATTTACACTTTGACTCAGATAAAATCTATCTACTAAGTCATGAGCCAGTATGTAAATTTCTCCCTATGAGTTGATTGGTGTTCCTGTGCTGATCACCATTTACAGGACACAAAGGAAATAACTGTTCCTATCAATTAAATGATACCCTTACTAAATAGACAAGAAGCCTAACTGTTTTTGAAAAAAGAAAACTAAAGAACACACCAACATGGATCAAATTATTACTAATAATGCATGAACAAAGGAACAAAAAGAGTGCTCAGACTATTATTTCCCTATTTGTAAGGTCCCGGCAATTGCCACACAATAAACTTACTTAATGATAAGCTAGACAAAAGAAATTTGAAATGATTAAGATTATTTAAATTGTCTACTTTTGTTACAAACAAATTTGCACTAAGTGTACTTTGAACTATAGCTAATGTAGAAGTACATCATAAATATAATTTATAAATAAACAAATATCAATATACTGGAGATCATACTCAGATTTATTACTGACTGGGTACTAGATCAATAATTGGAGATCATTGCTCCAGTAACCTGAAGAAATAAACACTCTTTAATTATTGGAGGTTCTTAGTAAATACCAATTATTGCTATTATTTTTTGTTTTAATTTTGTTATAATTAATGTACAATTACATGAGCAATATTATGGTTACTAACTCCCCCATTATCAAGTCCCCACCACATACCCCATTACAGTCACTGTCAACCAGCATAGTAAGATGCTATCGAATCACTACTTGTCTTCTCTGTTGTACTGCCTTCTCCGTGCCCCCCCACCCCTACATTATGTGTGCTAATCGTAATGCCTCTTTCCCCCGCTTATCCCTTCCTTCCCACCCACCCTGCCCAGTCCCTTTAATTTGGTAGCTGTTAGTCCATTCTTGGGTTCTGTGAGTCTGCTGCTGTTTTGTTCTTTCAGTTTTTCCTTTGTTCTTATATTACATAGATGAGTGAAATAATTGGATACTTGTCTTTCTCCACCGGGCTTATTTCACTGAGCCTAATACCTTCTAGGTCCATCCATGTTGTTGCAAATGGTAGGATTTGTTTTCTTCCAATGGCTGAATAATATTCCATTGTGTATATGTACCACTTCTTCTTTATCCATTCATCTACTGATGGACACTTAGGTTGCTTCCGTTTCTTAGCTATTGTAAATAGTGCTGCGATAAACATAGAGGTGCATATGTCTTTTTCAAACTGTGCTGCTGCATTCTTAGGATAAATTCCTAGGAGTGGAATTCCTGGGTCAAATGGTATTTCTATTTTGAGTTTTTTGAGGAACCTCCATACTGCTTTCCACAATGGTTGAACTAATTTACATTGCCACCAACAGTGTAGGAGGGTTCCCCTTTCTCCACATCTTCGCCAACATTTGTTGTTTGTGTTTTGGTTGGTGGCCATCCTAACCAGTGTGAGGTGATATCTCATTGTGGTTTTAATTTGTATTTCTCTGTTGATTAGCGATGTGGAGCATCTTTTCATGTGCCTGTTGACCATCTGAATTTCTTCTTTGAAGAAGTGACTGTTCAGATCCTCTGCCCATTTTTTAATTGGCTTATTTGCTTTTTGTGTGTTGAGGTGTGTGAACTCTTTATATATTTTGGATGTCAACCCTTTATCGGATATGTCATTTATGAATATATTCTCCCATACTGTAGGATGCTTTTTTGTTCTACTGATGGTGTCCTTTGCTGTACAGAAGCTTTTCAGCTTGATATAGTCCCACTTGTTCATTTTTGCCTTTGTTTCCGTAGCCTGGGGAGATATGTTCATGAAGAAGTTGGTCATGTTTATGTCCAAGAGATTTTTTGCATGTTTTTTTTTTTAGAGTTTTATGGTTTCATGACTTACACTCAGGACTTTGATCCATTATGAATTTACTTTTGGGTATGGGGTTAGACAATGATCCAGTTTCATTCTCTTACATGTAGCTGTCCAGTTTTGCCAAAACCAGCTGTTGAAGAGGCTGTCATTTCCACACTGTGTATCCATGGCTCCTTTATTATATATTAATTGACCATATATGTTTGGGTTAATATCTGGACTTTCTATTCTGTTCCACTGGCCTGTGGGTCTGTTCTTGTCACAGTACCAAATTGTCTTCATTATTGTGGCTTTGTAGTAGGGCTTGAAGTTGGGGAGCATGATCCCTCCTGCTTTATTCTTCCTTCTCAGGATTGCTTTGGCTATTCGGGGTCTTTTGTGGTTCCATATGAATTTTAGTACTATTTCTTCCAGTTCATTGAAAAATGCTGTTGGAATTTTGATAAGGATTGCATTGAATCTATATATTGCTTTAGGCAGGATGGTCATTTTGGCAATATTAATTATTCCTACCCAAGAGCATGGGATGAATTTCCCATTTGTTAGTGTCCTCTTTAATTTCTCTTAAGAGTGTCTTGTAGGTCTCAGGATATAGGTCTTTCACTTCCTTGGTGAGGTTTATTCCTAGGTATTTTATTCTTTTTGATACAATTGTGAATGGAATTGTTTTCTGGATTTCTCTTTCTGCTAGTTCTTCATTAGTGTATAGGAATGCAACAGATTTCTGTGTATTTATTTTGTATCCTGCAACTTTGCTGAATTCAGATATTAGTTCTAGTAGTTTTAGAGTGGAGTCTTTAGGGTTTTTTATGTACAGTATCATGTCATCTCCAAATAGTGACAGTTTGACTTCTTCATTACCAATCTGGATGCCTTGTATTTCTTTGTTTTGTCTGATTGCTGTGGCTAGGACCCTCAGAACTATGTTGAATGAAAGTGGGGAGAGTGGGCATCCCTGTCTTTTTCCTGATCTTAGGTGAAAAGCTTTCAGCTTCTTGCTGTTAAGTATGATGTTAGCTGTGGGTTTGTCATATATGGCCTTTATTATGTTGAAGTATTTGCCCTTTATACCCATTTTGTTGAGAGTTTTTATCATGAATGGATGTTGAATTTTGTTGAATGCTTTTTCAGCATCTTTGGAAATGATCATGTGGTTTTTGTTCTTCTTTTTGTTGATGTGGTGGATGATGTTAAGCTATTATAAAGACAGTCTGATGATTCTTTATTTCTCCCCCTTCTTATTTTTCCTCTTCCATTCTTTATATGTTAGGTGTTTTATTCTATACTCTTTTGTGTTTCCCTTGACTGCTTTTGTCAATAGATGATTTTATTTAGTTAGTATTTGGTTGGTCTGCTTTCTTTGCTGTAATTTTATTTTGTCTGGTGACATCTATTTAGCCTTAGGAGTACTTCCATCTAAAGCAGTCCCTTTAAAAAACCCTGTAGAGGTGGTTTATGGGAGGCAAATTCCCTCAACTTTTGCTTCTCTGGAAATTGTTTAATGCCTCCCTAAAATTTAAATGATAATCTTTCTGGATACAGTATTCTTGGTTCAAGGCCCTTCTGTTTCATTGCATTAAATATATCATGCCTTTCTCTTCTGGTCTGTAAGGCTTCTGTTGACAAGTCAGATGATAGCCTGATGGGTATTCCTTTTTAGGTGATCTTTTTCCTCTCTCTGGCTGCCTTTAATACCCTGTCCTTATCTTTGATCTTTGCCATTTTAATTATTATATGTCTTGGTGCTGTTCTCCTGGGTCCTTGTGTTGGGAGATCTGTGGGCTTCCATGGTCTGAGAGACTATTTCCTTCCCCAGATTGGGGAAGTTTCAGCAATTATTTCTTCAAAGACACTTTCTATTCCTTTTTCTCTCTCTTCTTCTTCTGGTACCCCTGTAATGCGAATATTGTTCCATTTGGATTCGTCACACAGTTCTCTTAATATTCTTTCATTCCTAGAGATCTTTTTCTCTCTCTCTGCCTCAGCTTCTCTGTATTCCTGTTTTCTGATTTCTGTTCCATTAACAGTCTCTTGCACCTCATGCAGTCTGCTCTTAAGACCTTCTATTGATTGTTTCATTTCTGTTATCTCCCTCCAGACTTCATCCCTTAGCTCTTGCATATTTCTCTGCAGCTCTATCTGTATGGTTATGACTTTTACTTTGAATTCTTTTTCAGGAAGATTGGTTATATCTGTCTTGCCAGGCCCTCTCTCTGGTGTTGTTTGAGTGATTTTGGATTAGACCAGATTCTTCTGCCTTTTCATGGTGATAAAAGTGATCCCTGGCAAGTGGTGTGTGTGTCAGCTAGGAGAACAAAGTCCCTTCCTGCTTGCTGGTTGCCTTGCCCTTCTCCGCTGCCTGTGCTGGTTACCTGCACACAGGGAGCGCTCTGTGGGATAATCTCCTGAGGTGCCGTGGGTGGGGTGGCCCTTGGGATAGTCCAAGGCACTGCGTGGGGTCCCAGATGCACCAGGTGTGTTCTCCTGCAAGAATGGTGCGCCTTCATGCCTTTTCGACCTTGCGCCGGCTTCCTCTGCCTGTGCCGGGCACCTGCCTGTAGGCAGCAGCCTCTGGGTCTTTGCCCAATTAGCTATGTGCTGGGAGAAGATTCTGTGTGGTTGCTGTGGGCTGGGCTGCTCACCAGCTGCTCTGCACCAGTGGCTGGTCAACCAGTTTGCTTGCATTGCTGGTGGGGGGGAATGAATGGCAGGCTGCTTATTGCTCTGAGGGGCTTCAGAGCTGCGTTGCCACCCAGGGGTTTAGGGCGCCTAAAGCCTTAAGATTCCAGCCTGCTGGGCTGAGTGTGCCAGAACGATTTTGTCCACCTGTTAAACCTTTGTCCCTTTAAGACTTTTAAAGTGCCTGCTTTTCTTTTTGTCCCGGGGGGCCTGCTGTGGGGACCCACTCACAGTCCTTGTCTCGGATTTTCTTTTCCATTTCTTTAATATCCAGTACACCATGAAGTGTGTGTCTGTTCTCCCGGTGTGGATTACTAGGGCTGGTTATTTAGCAGTCCTGTGCTTCCACTCTCTCCCCACTCTGTTTCTTTTCTTCCTGCCAGTGAGCTGGGTTGGGGGGAGTGCTCAGGTCCTGCTGGGTCATGCCTTTGTATCTTACCTTTTCCATGAGATGCTCAGTTCTCGCAGATGTAGATGTAGCCTGGCTGTTGTACTGTATCTTCTCTTTTAGGAATTGTTGTATTTGCTGTATTTTCAAAATATATATAGTTTTGGGAGAAGATTTCCACCTCCCTACTCACCCCGCCATCTTGACTGGCTCCTCTTAAGCCATTTTTTTTGCTAGTATTTTTAACATTAATGTATCAATATATTAATGTAATAGTTGTTAGTAAATAAAAATTATGACTAATGGGTAACTTACAGTGCTTATTTTGCTCTCCATGGCAGGTTTACAGTTTCATTTGTTTTTATGCTATATTGAAGGATAAAGTAAAATTAAGTTTATTAAAGTTAATAGACATCTTAACATATCTATCACATGAAATTTACCCTGATAGTCCATGCTCAGAATTTCAAATTTGTGGAATTTCTCAGAGGCTTTCTAATACCTGGGTTTATTTCCAGTAGGATAAAGTCTAAGCCATTAATTTCCAGAATAAACAAAATATTATGGCCTTTTGAAGCAATTCCAACTTGTCATTTAGCAGGACTACAAACACAGTCACTACATTAGGAGATAGTTTGGTTTACCTTGATTTCAAAGGATATTGCCTTGCTTTGTGTTCACAATGCACAGTCTGATCTAGAACTACTACTGTTGAAACTTGGCGTAAGTTCTTGAGCTAACCTCAGACCATGTTGTAACCATTTCTCACATTGCAGCTTGCCTTGTATTGTTGGCAACCCTGATCTGACTTTTAGCTATCTGGGAGAGCCCCAAACCCAACATGTGTAAAAAAAAATAGAGAAATGAAATTATAAAGTAAATAAACAAACTTTTCTACTATATGAGAAAGACTTTTAGGACTGGAAACTATTTTAGAAATTAAGTTATCTTATTTGAGTCATCCCTAGTAACTGACCTGATAGGGAATCACTCAGGTTGGATATGACTTAAGTTTATAAACACTTGACAACCTATTGTACACCAAACGTTTTCATGTATCATTATTCCATGCATAAATCCAGTGATAGAAAATGCCTTATGTCATAAAAGTGCCTGTTTCATACTCTGGCAGCTCTAATTGTTTAAAAAATTATACTGTATATTGTTTATTAATATATGCCTTTTTTCAAATTTCAATCATTGATAGTAACCGTACTGAGGGGGCGAAGATTTAATAATAGGGTAACTGTTGAACCACTGTGTTGTACATTTGAAACCAACATAAGATCATGTATCAATGATACTTCAAGAAAAAAATTGTTCACCTTTTATCCCCAAAAAAGAAATTTCAATCATGTTCCTAGTTCTAATAAACTGAGTTCTTCTGCTAAATGGAAGACATTCATTTAATTTATTCAATTCATTTAATTAATCATATCTCCTTTAAATCTTGAGTAATCCCAAACTCTGAGCTCCCTTGAATGATTTTAAAACCAGTATGAAATGGATATACTGAATTGCACATTTTCATTTTTTTCTTTATGACATATCATTGAATATCTTTTTACTAAAAGACTTGAAGATTGTAAATGAAAAAACGTTTCTGATATTATGAAATCAACAATGCTGTTATCAAATGTTCAGCCATTTTAAGCATCAATAAGCATATAAATCAGAGATTATGTAATTTTCCATTTCAATTCAAATTATAGAATTTCAAAGTCAAATTCTACTTTTTGACTCTCTTTTATGATTGTTCCTCTTTGAAGTCTGAGATGGGGCTTGAATTATCACTGACCCAAATGCTGTTCTTTCTTTTGTTTTTAGTTTAAAAAATATATAAATTGGAAACCAGTGAGGCCAAGTTTTTCAATTATCTTGTATACAAAGAATGATAAAATCTGATCAAATTTAACTCTGGGGAAGGAAAGAAGGTTATTTAAGTAGGGTGGGTGATTCTGCTTGCTCTTCTACAGTCAGTGTTTAGATGTGAGTTTGCTGTTTCCTCTATAGGCCAGAGTAGTCCCATAACTCTGATAGTGTGAACCTCTCACTGCTCTGATGGTAAATCTATTATTTAGATATGTTTTCCCAATGATATGGCTCCTAAACACAAGCCACTCCATCATCTGACCTTAGTTGAGGAAAGAATGATTGGAGTCAGTGCAAGAACAAGAAGCACCTGTGCTGGACTTAGTAACATGTCACCATTCTATTTTGTGCTGAATTTATAGGATTTTTTTTTTTTTGGTAATTGTGACTATATTTCTTTGTTTTGACTTTGAAACTTATCCATGATTAGATAAGATTTAGCCTAAAGACTTATGTCTTTTTCTTCCTTTAAATGAATAGTTAGGGAAACATTCCCCAAAACACTTTATTGGGAGGGAAAAACATTTAATAGAGATCCTAGGAAAGGATGTAACAAGCAATACATTAGCTGTTGAGTAATGGTGAGCCTGATTGAGAAGTGGAAATGCAAGTGTTAGAAACTCATTCAAAACAAAAGAAGAGGTGCTTAACATATTTGTAAGAATAACTGGAAATTGTGCCTTTTCTACAAAGATGCAGAAATATATGAATTGATGAAAATATCAGCATGTTCCTCCAGAAGTTAATGTCCACCAGACCAGTGCTGGCTGATAGAGACTTCAAGAAGCAATGTGCCAGAGATGCTCCAGGGAAGTTAGAAGGAAGATAATAAAAAGCAAACCCCTTTAATCCTTTAATGTCATTTCCTTTTGGGATTTGTGTGTTTCCTAGAAACTCTGAGTTCTTCTCTGAGTGGGAAATGGAGAGATGCAGTAGTCACTTTACTTGTCATTGACAATTTTTTGCTTATAGCAATTTAAGACATATGAGTGACAAGGTGAATATATAGGATAGAAAAGAGAAGTGTTGTTGAGTGATGAGAACTGAATTCAGTGAATGTTACATGTTCAACTTCAGGTGTGATTTTAAATAAATATACTTTTGGTTCTTGTTAATCCTCTATTTACAAAATACTTACCAGAATTTAAGCAAAATGGAATTTCCCTGTTTTAAATATACACATTAATGTAATAACAGTCTACTGACATTTTCTTTGTTTTACTGTTTTCATATAGCAAATACTTAAACAATGTTTACTGAGTGCCAAATACTGTTGTAAACACTTGACAGATACAAACTAATTTAATTCTTTTAATAACCTTATAAAGTACATTTTGTTAAACAATTCCAACTAGACTGAACTGCAGACATCACAACAATAATAAGAAGGCAGAAGATAATGGGAAGTCCTCAAAATGGTGAAAGAAATTAACCATGAACCTAGAAATATATATGCAGCTAAATTCCTAACTATCCAGGAGTTAGGGAAAAATATATTTTCAAACAAACAAAGATTCTACTACAGCAAGAAGGAAATTTAGCCTAGGAAAAATGACTAAGATATAAGAAAGTTGAGCAAATTAAAATTGTAAACTTGCCTTAAAATCTAAACAGCTATTGACTATAAATATAATAAATATTGAATAATTTGAGGTAATTAGTTCAAATAAAGTGGAAATAAATGCATATATAATTAACATATAAGGGGAGAAAAGGATAGAATTAAAATGATGCAATTCTGCATTATTTGCTGTTTGGTTAAGTGTCTGCTCAAGTCAGACTACTTAAAAATGTCTCGAATTTGCAGAGTTCTTTCTATATTCTTGGTACAAGTCCTTTTTCAGATATGTAATTTACAAATATGTTCACGTGGTCTAGAGCTTATCTTTTATTTCTTATAACAGCATTAAAAATTTTTTTTAATTTTGGTATTATTAATGTACAATCACATGAGCAATATTATGGTTACTAGACACGCCCTATTATCAAGTCCACACCACATGCCCCATTACAGTCACTGTCCATCAGCATAGTAAGACACTATAGAATCACTACTTGTCTTCTCTGTGTTATACTGCCTTCCCCATATCCCCCCCCCCGACTACATTATGTGTGCTAATTGTAATACCCCTTTTTCCCCCTTATCCCTCCCTTCCCACCCATCTTCGCCAGTCCCTTTCCCTTTGGTAACTGTTAGTCCATTCTTGGGTTCTGTGAGTCTGCTGTTGTTGAGTTCTTTCAGTTTTTTCTTTGTTCTTATATTACATAGATGAGTGAAATCACTTGATACTTGTCTTTCTCTGCCTGGCTTATTTCACTGAGCCTAAAACCCTCTAGGTCTGTCCATGCTGTTGCAAATGGTAGGATTTGTTTTTTTCTTATGGCTGAATAATATTCCATTGTGTATATGTACCACATCTTCTTTATCCATTCATCTACTGATGGACACTTAGGTTGCTTCCATTTCTTGGCTATTGTAGATAGTGCTACGATAAACATAGGGGTGCATATGTCTTTTTCAAACTGGGCACCTGTATTCTTGGGGCAAATTCCTAGGTGTGGAATTCCTGGGTCAAATGGTATTTCTTTCCTTTTTTTTTTTTTCCATCAACTCAATTTGTCTTTATTCTCTTGTAACTCAAGATTTTTTCATCTTTGACATTCTTCTCTGCCATTTTGATGTTTCTGGTTCAGATTTATTTTTAATCATGCTGTTAAGTATATGGTATATGTTTTTAATGTGAGGATTTCTGTTTGATTCTTTTTTTTATAATTTACTTTGGATCATTAATCTACAATTACATGTGCAATATTATGATTATTAAACTTCCCCCTTCATCAGGTCCCCCCCACCAACCCCATTACAGTCACTGTCCATCAGCGTAGTGAGATGCTGTAGAATCACGCCTGTCTTCTGAGTTGTACAGCCCTCCCCGTGCCCCCCCAACATTACATCTGCTAATCGTAATGCCCCTTTTTCCCTCTTATCCTCCCTTCCCACCCATCTTCCCCAGTCCCTTTCCCTTTGGTAACTATTAGTCCGTTCTTGGGTTCTGTGAGTCTGCTGCTGTTTTGTTCCTTCAGTTTTTTTTCTTGTTCTTATACTCCACATATGAGTGAAATCATTTGATACTTGTCTTTTTCGGCTTGGCTTATTTCACTGAGCATAATACCCTCTAGCTCCATTCATGTTGTTGCAAA
>JAVSCE010007718.1:0-36193 GCA_032199065.1 Smutsia gigantea | reverse complement strand
TGATTAGCGATGTGGGGCATCTTTTCATGCGCCTGTTGGCCATCTGAATTTCTTCTTTAGAGAAGTGTCTATTCATGTCGTCTGCCCATTTCTTAATTGGATTATTTGCTTTTTGTTTGTTGAGGTGCGTGAGTTCTTTATATATTTTGGATGTCAACCCTTTATCAGATTCGTTTTTTATGAATATATTCTCCCATACTGTAGGATGTCTTTTTGTTCTACTGATGGTGTCCTTTGCTGTACAGAAGCTTTTCAGCTTAATATAGTCCCACTTGTTCATTTTTGCTTTTGTTTCCCTTGCCCGGGGAGATATGTTCATGAAGAAGTCGCTCATGTTTATGTCCAAGAGATTTTTGCCTATGTTTTTTTCTAAGAGTTTTATGGTTTCATTACTTACATTCAGGTCTTTGATCCACCTTGAGTTTACCTTTGTGTATGGGGCTAGACAGTAATCCAGTTTCATTCTCTTACATGTAGCTGTCCGGTTTTTCCAACACCAGCTGCTGAAGAGGCTGTCATCTCCCCATCAACTTTCCCTTCTTTTTCCTACATCGATTTCATCCTCACTCCTAGATCCTTTCCATCAGCAACAAAGAAGCTGGTATTTCTCCTAAACATATTATTTCTTCCATTTAAAAACAGGACAAAATAAAATTTCTTTTGGCCTCTGTGTTCCATTTTTCCCCAACCCTAAATAATAAAAATGGGTTTCCTCCCCATTCATCCTCCCCATTCTCTCTTGAACCCCTCCTGTAGGTTTTTGTACCTACTACCCCACCAAACTGGATCCCCACATTTATGAAGCCAATGGCCAATCAGTTCTCATCTCATTGTTTGCAGCATGTCACTTACCTGAATAGTTCACCAACACCCCTCCACCATCTCCAAACATCAGAAGTTTTCACGATTCAGTCCTTGGGTCTTTTTAAATCAAAACTAATGTTTTCATACCACACATTACCAATTACTCACGAATCTATATGTCTACTCCAGAACCCTGTGAATTCCACAGATACATACCCAACTGCCTACTTGACACCTCCATTTGAATATCTAATAGTCATCCTAACATGTCCAAAACTAGTCTTCCAACATTACCCCTCAAGATTTGCTCCCCACAAGGTCTTCTCTATCCTAGTAAATGGCAGCTCCATTTTTCTACTTGCTCAAAACCCTGGAGTCCTCCTTTATTCCTCTATTTCTCTCCACCCCATTTCCAACCTATCAAGGGTCCTTTTAGACTATTTTCAAGATATATGCAGCGTCTGACACTTCTGCTTCCACTGCTACCAGGACCAAGCCATCAATACCACCTGAATTGTTGCAAAAGGCTGCTAAGTGGGCAGCTTGTTTCTAATCTTACTCCCTTTGGGCTAATGTGACCCATTTAAAATCTATGTCACTTTTCAAAACTTTCCAAAGGCTTCCCATTTGTACTAGTTAAGGTAATGCTTGCTCTGTTAGACATATGTTATGCCAATAAATTAATGGCATAAAATAACCAATAGAAGTTCATTTCTTACTCACAAAAAAATCCAAAAACTGTGTTCAGTAAATGGCTCTTTAACAGGAACCTGGGCTCCTTCCATCTTGTGATTTGATATCTGCACTACACAGCTTCTAAGGTTGCCACAGAAAGACAAAGAACTTGGAGAATGGCACCTGGCAGTTTTTTATGGCCAGTACTGGAAGTAATGGACATCATTTCTGCCTGTCTTCCTTTGGCCAGAGCTCAGTCACAGGGCCACACTGCAAGAGAGGCTGGGAAATGTAGTATAATTGTGTTCACAGGATGAAAAAGAAACAGTGTGGTAAATAGCCATTCTCTTCCATGCCATCTCACTCAGAGTAAAAGCGAACGTCCTTACAAAGGTCTAAAGGCCCTGCACAGTGTCTCTCCCTCCCTCCATCCCTGTTACTACCTCTCTGACTTCATGCTCTCTACTTTCCTCAGTTACTGCACTCCAACCACACTGGCTTTTCTCAAACACTCCAAGCATAAGTCAGCTCAGGGTCTTTGCCCTGTTGTTCCCTTTTCCCGGAATGTCATTCACCCCCTTTAGATGTTCACTCCCATGTCATCCTCTTCATGAGGCTTCCCTGGCCACCCTTTCTAAGATTGCAACACTGCTCCTGATAGTCCCAGTACTCCCTTTTCTCCGTTCCTGTCTTATTTTATTCCTTGTTTTTTTATACCCATCACCATCTCTCATTCTATATCTTTTGCTTTTATTTTGTTTATTGTCTTCATACCAGAATATAAGCACCATGAGAGATCCGTTCTGTTCACTGTTGTATGTCTAGCGCCTGCAACAGTGTGTGGCATACAGGAAACAATACATTCATTTGTGCACTGAACACTCAGTGGCGCCATACGAGCAGAGTTGGTACGGTTAGAGAAGAGCGCCAGCCTTTGGAGGTGACATCCCTGTACCTGCCACAAACAGTCCTTCAGTGCTTCTCTCAGAGAGAGGATCCAGGGCTAGATGGGCCTTAGGAGCAGCTAAGGTGACATTTCTTATGTGTGTCACCCCTCAAGTCCTTTTCCTCCTCTACCTGCCTATCTCTGAGGCTCCTGTGAGGCCTGATTGACTTTTCTTCTTTCTGGAGAAAACTCATTCGTTCTCATGGCTTCATCAGCTGCCTCCTGGCCAATGACCCTTATAAGTATCTCCTCCAGCCTAGCAGCCCTTTCTTTTTAGATGTTCTGCCATCACCTTAGACTTACCATGTCTTGAACTTAACTCATTTTTCTCATCTTCCTCTCAGCCAGCTCATTCTCCCAGTTTCCTATGATTAAAACTAAGCTTTTGATTGCTCCTTCATTTCTTCCATCCAAGCAGTCACTAAGTCCAGGACTTGTTATTTCCAGTTTCAAAAATTCTTTTAGATAAGTGTTCATTTCCATTTCCCTTGCTCTGACTAGGCCAAATCCTTAACAACATAGGGAATCTCAGGGTTGGAGGGCCATGTCTGTCAGAGTTCCACTATTTTACCCAGCCTCCTCTGGGACACTTCCAAGACAGGTGGCTCTCCCACTAGGCTCCTCGAGGGCTGGGACCATGTCCTATTCACTGTGGGATCACCTACCACACCTAGCACAGTGCCTGACTTCAAGGAGGTATTTTAAATATAGTTTTAAAGAAGGGAGTACTTTAATAACCATAATATTGCACATGTAATTGTAGATCAATGATACCAAAATAAATTATAAATAAATAAATAAATATAGTTTTAAAAATACTTCCTGATGAAACCTGTTGTATAGTTAATCCTATTAAAAGATTTGTCTCCCTGAAAGAATCACTTTTAATCTCATTCCACCTTCCATGTAGGCACAAGCTTAGAAACCTTCAGAAAGCTTAGAAATGAAGGTCCACAGTTCCCACCGCCTTCACCTCAGGCTCCTCAGATCGTTAGGACTTTCCGTTGCCAAGAGAAACATCTATGTTTTCCCTTCATGACCCACCCCCACCGCTGTGTCTTTTGTCCCTCCCTCATCCCCTAACCAACCTAAGAATTTACCTTCCACTCTGTCCCCCACTTGTCCTTGTTCCTGTTAGTCCTCTTGCTGAATAGTGCATTCAGGAATTCTTTAATCTAACCTGAGTCATCTCTTCTTGAGAACCCTCTCTGGCTACCACCAAAAGGGTCACTGTCACTCCTTTGGCTGAATTCTCAAAGCATTCATTGTCAACCTCTAGGAGCATAAAAGTAAACTAACTTGCTTTGAATATAACCCTTATTTAATACTTGTTTTAATTTCATGACATGAAAATAAATAAGTGAATAATTTCCTGTATTCCTCTTAATTCAGGGACATGCAATGGGTTTCACCTATTCAGTTCATTTAACATTATTAAGTGTGTACTTTGAACTGGGCAGCAAGCTCAGAGCTACAAATATAAAGATGAATAAAGCAGATCTCTACCCTGGAGCCTAGTTTAGAGGACATATGGATAAACAGTGTTTTATAGCAAAATTTGGCAAAGTGTAATGAAGATACAAAGTACTATGAAGGCAAAATAAAGGAATTATTGCGCCTAGTGGCGTCAGGGCAAACTTCTCCAGCTAACATCTGAACCGGGACTTCAACTGGTTCACAAGGCTGAGAATCAGGAAAACGCCCTACTCTAGGCAGAGGAGGTCCTCTGATGATGAAAGACCACAGAGATGTAAAAGGGCTGGCTGCTGGGGAACACGGAGATGATGGGGGCCAGAACACAAGATAAGTGAGGGAGTGTGTTGGGAGATGAAGCTGAAAGATACACTGGAGCCAACGAGTAAAGAGCCTCCTGTAAGCTACCTCATCAAGACGGTAGCGCTTAAGAGAAAGAAGAAATTGGGATTGTTCAATACAGTTGGCAATTGATACAGTCGGAGTGATTCGGCCCTAGTGCATGTAGGCATGAAGATAACTAGCAGGGTAATCCAAGAAGCCCTGTGGAGGCCGTCACATGCTGTGTGAGGGGACGTGGCGACCAGAAAGCCGCGCCCACACGCCGCCCAGAGTAGGGGGCTGGGTCGCGCCATCCTCCGCAGGCCTCGGGACGAGGGTTGGGCGGGAATCCGGTCCACGCAACTCGGCACGCTCCCGGGGACGTGGCGCTTTCCAGCCAATCCCGACTACACGACTGTGAGACCAATGGCTGCCCGGGGAGGCTGTGCGTCAGCGGCGGCTTTGTTGAAGATTGGTCGGGAGGCCGCGCGAGGCGGAGAGGGGCGGGGCGTGGAGCCGCTTCCGGTTGGGCGGTGCTTGTGAGCGTGAGCTGCGCCTGTGGGAGAGCTGTGTCCACGGTATCCTGGGCCCTAGGCGCTACGTGGAAAGGTAGGTCCCGCGGTGCTAGGTACCTCGGCTTCCTGGGCCTTTTTCGTTTTCTTCTTGTTCTCTAGCCTCGCTCCCGAAGCGGCATGGACCACCTTCTTTCGGAGCCCCTTTTTCAGCGGGCTGGAGCCTGCTTGCGACTCTGGGCCCTCGGCGCGCAGCCTGGGTTGAAGGCCGCCGCTCGCCCTCCCGCGCGCTCTTGGAAGACACCTGGGTGTTCGCGAGTCCGGTTCCCGGCTTGGCTTCCTGTGGGGTACTTTTTAGTGCCTGGCTTGCCACGGCCTCCTTCCCTAGGTTCTGTCACTCCCAGAGTCCGCCGACGAGGGTGACTGTTGCTTGCGTCCTGAAGGTCAGAGGGCAGTCGGGTAACATTTGTCTAACGGCTCACCGCCACCTCCCACTCTCAGACCTGCTGGTGTACGCCAGCCCCGCCCTAAGGCCGCATCCCTAGAGTAGGGTGCATCTGCCAAGAAAGTCGTGTTCGCTAATTTTGAGGGTGTAGAAACAAGGGGAAAAGAAAACATGAAAAAACTGATTTAAAAAAAAACTTTCTATAATTGTAAAGAAAAGCCGAATGTTTCCAGCTTCCGTGTTTGGCTGCATACTTAAGTCAACGACGGATAATAGTTTAAGAGTTGCATTAGGGAATTGTATTTTTTGTCTGTTTTGTTGCTTCTAGTCTCAGAACCTAGATGCTGTGTTCAGAAGTAAACTTAATTCCCTACAGTTGCCCTGATTAAGAGTCTAATAGTGTGGTTTGCAGTTTCGAAAGCTGCTTTTGCATCAAGGCATTTGCTCCCTGGGTCTCTTGCTAAAACTTTAGGGCTTTTGATGTCAGTTCCTAAGTGTAAATTCCCAGAATAGCATCTTGAGAATTGAATTGCATTCACTTAGTGGACTCGACCATAAAGTCAGCGTTAACGAATCAGGAATAAATTTGCTTCTAATTTGCTTTTACAGCTGGGAGGTGGAGAACCGGGCAATCTCTGATAAATTACTCATTGCCATAGGTTGGAACTTAATACAAGATAAATATATGCTTGACCTCATTCGATACATTTAGTTAACTAAGTAACGATGGCCATCACTGAAGAATGTATGTAGTATAGTACAAAGGAGGGTCCAAAGGTAAACTGTAAATTTTATTTGGGTGTAGAGAGGGTGAGTTTGTCTAAGCCTAATCTGAGTTTTACAGTGATTCAGGGACCTCTGAAAGGATTTGGAATCAAAACTAGGAGAACTGTGAGCTGACAAGATGAATTGAGTATGCCTGAGTGATGGTACTCAGATACAGCATTGAAATAAACTCATTATTCTCACTATGATCATTGGAACTTCATTTAGTGATGTCAAAAGATACTTACTGATGGCATTTTACATACATTGCACAGGAGGTCAATACATTGATATTAACACAGATTTTCTGTAACATGGGTAGGCTGGGGGTGTTGGAAGGATAGAGGTGTATCCAGGGATAGCAATTGGAGATGATTGCTAGGTCATGAGGTCTTAGATCTTCTGTCTGTGAACTCTTAAATATGGACGTTGTTGATGTTGTAATTTATGTATTATAGAGTTAAGACAGCTGAAGTAACACTTTGCCTGTTGCTGGCTGATGGCCAGGTCCCATAAGGGAAATTGGGGTTGGGAAGGACCAACAGGCAGGAACTACACTACTGCCAAGTACTGTGCAACTAGCCAATCTGGTAACATGTATCGGTGTATAAAAGTGCAAGACACTGTACTAGGGACGCTAGAGAGATGTTTATTTATATTAGCTGAGGTCCTTGCCTTCCAAAAATGTAGTATCTATAAAGTAGCTAAGGAGATAAAGTAGCCTATAATCATTATTGTGGAGTGGTACAAACATGTTTTGTTAAGTTAAGAGGAATTTTACAAATCACTTCAGTTAGAGTAGTCAAAGTAGGTATGTCTTTTCATCAAGGATTTTAAAGTTATTTATAGACATTTGGCACTGAAGAAAGGTTGAGCTTAAATAACTACCAAGTTCTCAAGGACTTTATGCATGTTAAGTATGCATAGCAATATTACAACTAGAAGCCAAAGCTCTTGTCCCTACATTTTGCATAGCCTTCCTATGGCAACTAATTATGTACTAAAGTTTCATCAGCCAAATGGAAACTTTTTTCTTCTGGAATTTCTAGCATTTTTTTCTCAAAGAAGTTTTTTTACTCTTTAGCCAGAAAAAATTTAAATTTGTACTAGGTTGCTTTGGTTACAGAACTAATGAAGTCTTAATGACAGTTTGTCATTCTCAAAGCTTTTCTTCTACAGCCAATTTTTGCACTTTTATATACTCAGCTGTCTTATAAATGTATGGCCTCAGTCACAGATAACTTAATTAGAATGTATTAAAGAACTCATGTAAATTTGCCATCACTAGAGAAACATGGAATAATGGTTTATCATAACTTTTATCAAATCTTGAAGGATGACATTTTTACTTTAATATGGTATTCCAGTTGGTGGTGTTACTTCTACTAAAGTTTGTAAGTAAAAAATGTCAGGTAACCAGATAGCTTTAATTTCTAGTTTTCATAACCTGAGCCTTAGTATAGTTAAACTGCTTTCACGCTGTTCCCCCCAGTCCACACAGTGAACTTCTGCTTTTGCTGCAGTAAGAGGAATGCCCTTTTTGCTGAATCTCCAGCTCAGGGAATTGGAATTTTACCACCACACCCATTCGTTCCCCCTGTTACCATTGAGCAGTGGGTCTGTGGTCAACCAGAGTAACTGTGGGATCGATCACTCATTGCTAGTGTTCTTGAGAAGTTGAATTTAACCCAAACATTTAAATTTCCCTGAAACAATTTAAGTATTCTATGACCAGTGGATTTTTACAAAAAAATGACTAGGGGGAAGGGGGGGAAAATGGCAAAAATTTAGAGCTTTGAAGGAAATTTTTGAATGGCTAAAATAAGCTGATTATTAAGGCTAATCATTGTTATTGGAAGAAATTCAAGCTTATGCTTTAATCTTTCTTCCTTACAAATTAACTGGAATAATTCATGAAAATAACTTTATAGAATACTGTTATTGGTGACATGCTGCAAAAAGATATTTACTTGATATCTTTTCTCTTCTAGCCCTTTAGTTTGTATCTCTAACGTGGTGCTATCCAATAGAAATAGAATACAAGTTACATATGAATACATTTCACCTGATTTAAAACAGGTGAAATTACTTTTAATACTTTATCTAATCCAAACATACAAAATACCAGCCTTTTGATATAAGCTATAGCAGTTATACCACATTGTCATTCACACTAGCCACATTCCAAGTGCTTAGTAGCCACATGTGATTAGTAGCTACTGTCCTGCACGGTGCGGGTCTAGTTTGTTTGTTTGTTTTTCTTTAAAGAAATACTAGCTATTTCCCTTAATGAGGGAGGGACAGGATTTTAGAGAAATTTATAGGTCATTTGAGAAATGGAAGATGGGGAAAATTTTTTTTAACGACCATTGATTTACCTTCTAGACCACGTGATAAAAGTTCATACAAACAAGTCTTTCATTTATGTATATTATGTTTTCCTAATATTCTCTTATCTATTGATATGTAGCTGTGATTATGGGGGAAGGAGGAGGAGAAGGGTCACTTAACTTTCTATTATTTGGTTTCAGTTTGGTTGAAAAGAGAAAGATGCTTCAAAAACAACCACTAATACAGTTCAAATGCCTTGTGTGAAAAGTTGTACTCTTCACACATGTTCAAAGAATACAGTATTCTTTGTCTTGGGAGGTATCCTTTGTTTTCACTTGAACATTTTTATATGTACATGGATTTAAATACATCTAGATACATATTTGAGTGTCTATAGTCATAAAACAAGAGGCCTTTTGTCAAAGGTTCTAATAGCCGGGAGTTGGCATGTTATATGTGGGCACAATGAGCATTTTTTTTTAAGTTATTTGAAGTGCAGGTTTTTCATTGCTCCCCACAGACAGATGTAGGTAGGGCTGTTGGCTTTGTCCATCAGGTGGTCCTTGATGACCCTTTTAGACAGTTTCAGGGAGACAGTGGCTGATAGGAGGAAGCAGAGACAACAGTGTAGCCAACTCCTAGAGACTGTGCATGAGGAAGGAGAAGGGCAAGATAGAAGGAACAGCAGGGTCTGGGAAAGATTGATTTTAGATTGTTGGAAACCTGAGAATATTGATTGAGAGCATGGAGGAGCTTACAGAAGGGGGGATTGAAAGTTTAAATGATAGGGGAAGGAAAGAGAGATCATAAATGATAAAGCCAGAATTCTCTGAAATTTTTCTTTTATCCTTATTATTGAAATGTTAAGCCTCACACATAAATGTACTTTTCCCTGAAAATCACAGTAAATCAATCTGTTATATTTCTGTATGTTACATGTATCAAAACTTTGTACAGTATCTTCTGCAGGCCTTGATAGTGTAAGTGGGTATAAACATTTATTCTTATTGTAACACTTGGGGTTTGCAAGGGTTGTTAGATTATTATGTAAGAATTGTTAGGGTATTTTATTCTGGGTGTGTAATTAGTCACTTATTGAAACTTCCCTAAATGTTAAGATCCCTTATTAATAATCATAAGGAAAATCCTTATGTTGTAATTACTCTTGATTTTACTTGATTTGTAAGCCTCTAATACTATAGATATTTGTGTTGATATCACAAAATATCAACAACATACAATTTGTTCCTTGTCTCTAAAGAGTTTTGTCTATAGAATTATGTTTAGTTTGAGATGGAAGTTTCATTTTGCCCTAAAATAAAGACATACTTACTCTGACATTTAAGAGAGCTACTAAATCTCTAATTTTCTACTGTTCCACTGATTTTATTGATCAGTTGAATTATTGAGGGGTAAGCTGGAGTGTTATTCTAGACCACTATGTTCTACTTTTAATAATAGGATTATGTCTTAAGAATAATAGATAATGTGTTTTTCCTTAAGTCTTCTTTTTCATCTGGAGAAATAGCTTGAAAATGTTTGGTTTGCTACCTAATATTGAAAAGGGGTTTATAGTATTATTTATGAAGCAATACACACAAAAAGGTAATACACATGAGTGTGCTTATTTACAAAAAAACAGACAACACTAGAGTATATAAAGTTTACTCCACATTAGCTTTACCACCCCACCTCTGTCTCTTCTCCCTTGAGCCTAGGGTTTACACTGTTTACAGACAGGTGTTTATCCTTCCACATCATGTTCTTGCGTATATGTTAAATTTATACAAATATAAACAACCTGGGGAGGTTGTTTGGTTTGGCTTTTTACATAAATGAGATCTTGGCATTATTTTACACAACTGGCTTTGTTTGTTCACCTAACATCTTGGTGAGTTCTCAGTGCAGATAGAACTACCTCATTCTTTTTAACCTCTGTGTAGTGTTCCATAATCTAGATTTAATATGTATTTACCAGTTCTCTGGTTTAGTTTTCTGTTTTTTAAATCCTTATAAACTGTCATCATTGAACCTCTGTGTGCAAGTATCTGTATATATACATTTGGGTGTTTCAATGGGATAGCATAACACAATGTTGATAAACCTTCAGAAGTATAGTTGAGTTAACATTGATAGGAACAGCCTAAGTACCACCACTTCTTTCTCTAGAGTCTTCTGGTCTTACTTTCACATTGCTTCTCTCATGGGTTTCCATAGTCTTAAACCATCCAGTGAGAGTACTGTGTTTTTGTTTTTGTTTGAAAATAAACACTTTAAAAGTAACCCCATCTTCTGTTATCTCTATGTCTACATTTCTGTTTGTCTTATTGTCACTCTTCTATTTACTGTAGAACACTTCCTAACTCTCTGTTGATACACCCTCTTGCCATTTCAGGACCTTGCCACCCTTCCCCACTGAGCTGCTTTCCCAATGTTCACATACAGTGCCCTTGAATGCCCTTTTACAGTCTAAAAAATGTTCATGGAGGCCTCAGGTTGTGCCCTTTGTAAATCAGCTCTCTAGGTTGTGCTGGGATTAAATATATTTCTCTACTTGATTTCTTCTACTTTTAAGGAATCTATGTAACATGCTCATCACTAACAATGCTAAGCAATTTTTAGTTTATTGAATATAAATGAGACTATAAGTCCAAGGTAATACAATGTAACTTAAGCTACTATTCGGGGTTATAAAAAAAGCAGATACATTGAAATATGTCTAATGTGTTGTCATATTTAACATGCTTATCCTCTGGTACACTTCACTTTCTTCATTCTGGTTTCTGAAACTGTCTATTAAGTAAGTATACTTTCAGGTCAGATTTCTTAAGATATTACAATGGCTGGCTGAGAGTTTGGTTAGAGCAGTTGTTTGCAACATGGGTGCCTTTTAAAAATATTAATGGTTAGGGGTAGGATTTAGCCATCATTTTTTCTAAAAAAAAACTATCTGGCTGATTGTAGGTACAATCTAGATTGAGAAGCATTGAGTTAGAAGTTATGCTGAAAGAACTTTCATATTTTTGAAAATGTTTACATATAAAATGTGAGCCCTTAGAGTAGATTGTTCCACTAATGACATGGAGAAGAAGTCAGTGGCTGGTTGAATCTACAGATTAGGACAAGGTGATGCATTTTACTTTCATGTGATGTGATGTTCCTGTGTACTGTAGTCTTGTATTAGTTTCTAGGGCTGCTATAACAAATTACCATAAACTGCATAGTTTGAAAGGACAGAAATTTATTCTGTCATAATTCTAAAGGCTAGAAAGAAATCGAGGTGTCAGCAGGGACATGCTCTCTGAAGGCTCTAGTGGAGGATTCTTCCTTTCCTCTTGCTATGTCTGATGGTTGCCATCAATCTTTGACATTTCTTGACTGGTAGATGCATCACTCTAATCTCTGCCTCTTTTTATAACATGGCATTCTCTTCTCTCTGTGTCTGTGTACAAATTTCCCTTCTTTTGTAAGACATTAGTCATTGGATTAGAGCCCATTCTGATCAAATATGACCACATTTTAACTTGGTTACATCTGCAAAGATCCTATTTCCAAATAAGGTCATGTTCACAGGTATCAGGGATTAAGACTTCAGCATATCCCTTTGGGGGACACAGTCATCCCACAACAAGCCTCATGCCTACCCATACAGTAAGAGAGCCATTGGTCATAAAAGGGAATGAGTAAGTGATAACGTGAAATTGCAAAAACTTACTCTCATGACAGGGGAAAAGCCTTCAGAATCCATGTTCTGCTGATGAAGAATTAGTTAAAATGTGAAACTGGGGAAATCTTTCCCCTTGTTTTTTAACTTCACAGTTTTTTTCTCTGAGACCTTAACTTCTATGGACAATACTGTGGTGTGTATGTAGAGTGTGCTCAACAGGTTACTATCTTGAAGTTTCTCTGCAGTTTTTTTTTGTCACATTTTTCAATACAGTGTTCCAGCCTTGTGCTTGTTTATTAGAATTCCCTGTGACTGCAGAGATTCTGAAGGCATGGGTAGGGCCTGGGAATCTGAACAGTAGTACTCTTGGTATTCCTTAGGCCATGGCAAGTTTGGGAAACACAATATACAGGATAAAGCAGTTGTTATCCATCACTTAATCATCTGAATGGTTTGATCTTTGGAGATGATTTGAGGCAGAACCTAGACATGGGAGATGACTTGGTGCTATAGGGCAATAAAACTGCTCATATATTTCATTGGTTCCTAATCTGGTGATCATCAATCACCTAAGATGCATTTGAGACTAAAAATGCCTGGATTCAGCTTCAGAGATTCTGATTTCAATGGGGGAAACTTTTTTTTTAAAAAGCTTCCTAGATGATTTGATAACTAGCCAGGTTTGAAGACCAGACCGCTGATGAAGTACAAAAAGTAAAATTTTTGGAGTCAGTAGATCTGGATTTAAATCTTGATCTTCTCACTTTTAAGTTTGGAACTTGGGCCAAAGGATTCAAGTTCTACTTTGGTGTTTTTCTAAAGGGAAACTACTTGCAGGATAGACGTATTAACTATAATTCATTGTCAGCCTACAATCAGATGAGAGAAACTGTTTAAAATTTCTCACCATAAAACTGGAATGTATGATACTCTTCCGTACTTACCTTAAGGATTAAGTAATAATATTGGGGTAATATCAAAGAAATAAGTGGATGTGAGCATGTAATTTCTTGTTTAATTATTAAATACACTGCTCCTTGAATTAACTACTTTTCTTTTTCTCTCAAGATCTGATTATCATGGACCTGCGACAGTTTCTTATGTGCCTGTCCCTGTGCACAGCCTTTGCCTTGAGCAAGCCCACGGAAAAGAAGGACCGTGTACACCATGAGCCTCAGCTCAGCGACAAGGTTCACGATGATGCTCAGAATTTTGATTATGACCATGATGCCTTCTTGGGTGCTGAAGAAGCAAAGACCTTTGATCAGCTGACACCAGAAGAAAGCAAGGAAAGGCTTGGGTAAGGTGCCAGCTCTCAGGGGACTAGTTAGGGTAATGACATTTCTTTATACATCAGCTCATTCTTTTCTCTTTGGCTCAGTCACCCAGTAAAACTATGTTGAACCACATCTTCTAAAAGCTAACCATAAAATTGCTATCACTAAAATTCAGTTAAGCACTTGCTTTCATACAGTTCTCCATTGCATAACAGCTTTTACTTCATTCTACAAAGCAGAGTCATTTTTGCACAACATCACCCAGCTTGAAATGCATCTTGATCCCAAAGAAACATTGCATGGGGGCTTCTCACCCCTGCTGCTTTTAATTTCTAAAAAGTATGTATGATCTGTTTGTTGTTGCCCAAGCCCAGTGTTTGAGTAGATAATAAACTGCAAATTAGACACCTGAGCTAATTTCTGTCAAGTTTATGATTTCTGAGAATATCCTTCACCCCCTTTATTTTCATTCTCAGATACTTTGTTAATTAAGAGCAAAAACCAACCTTGACTTTTAGAAGATTGAAACAAGTAAGTCTTAATGTTAAAGTATGGGTTGCTATGTCAGTAACACCTAGGCCATAGTCAGGTTCTGTGGCTCTCAGCAGGCATCTTTTTACCTAAAGATTTGGTTTAGTGGAATCCCAGTTGATTATTTCTAACTGGGAATCTGGGAACATCTTTTGTGGCTCTCCCAAAACCTGGCTTTTAAGGAAATGCAGGTCAGTTGAGTGCATGTTTTCTCCTCAAGGAGCACCACTGGTGTAACTTTCTGAACTACACTCAAGAGATTTGTCTGCAAAGTTGTACTACATAGGAATTTCCAAAAACAGTATTTTGCCATCATGGGTAGTGTTGTAAGAAGACATAGGGTTTGCTTTAGATGATACTTCAGAATAAATTTATTCTTTCATTGGGTTATCTGCTAACCAAAGGGTACAATAGCTTGTCCTTAAACACCAACAAAAATAATCAAAAGATTTTGCTATGTAGAATGAGAAACTACCTGAAAACATTTTTAAGTAGGTAGAGAAAACATATAGAGTCCGTCTTCTCTTAAGTTGCTTTTCTCACTTTGAGAGACCATGTTCACTTTTAATTTTAATCTTGTAATTATGCTAACATTCCAGGCCGAAAATAGGGAATGCATGAGGATGTTCTTAGTCTTTGTGTCTTGCCTATTAATGCACATGTCCAACCCACATTTTGTTCTGCACATGTCTCTTCACAGAATTACTCTTAAATAACAAAGGGCCCATAGTTTTGGTGTCAGGATGTTCTGGCTCTGTGCAGGTAGTGGACTAGCTCCTGTTAGCAGTTTTCAATAGAGAGAAAATGTTTCTTTTTGTCATCAGTGAATATCAAAAGTTCAGCACATGAGCAAACTCCATATTTTATTAGAATAAAGGATTAGAATCATGTTTTTCATATGAATGAACTAAGTCCTCTGTGCTTCTCTCAGTTTTTGGAGATAATGACAAATATCCCAGTTTATAAGGTTATGTATTACTAGCAGCAAGAACTCCTGATGAATCTTTTTTTTTTTTAAACTTACTGTGCCATTTCTTTTTTTTTTGGCATTTCTAAATATTGTTTTGGTAGGCAACTATACACCAGAGGTTGGGAACAAACAGATTCCTCCTTTTCCATCCATGTAGAAGGCAAGTAATTCTTAGGAGATATGATTTTTGTTTATACCTATAGTTGGAAAAATTCACCATTTTTAAGCCTTTAGTAATTATCTAAAAGACCAGAAGAAGCATTATAAAGCAATCTTAACATACAATTTTCACTTCCTTTTTCTTAAGAATGTTGATAGAATATGTTTTCTTTTTTTTTTTCTCCTTTTTTTAAAAATATAATTTATTATCATTAATCTACAATTACATGTGCAATATTACGGTTATTAAACTACCCCTTCATCAGGTCCCCCCCACCAACCCCATTACAGTCACTGTCCATCAGCGTAGTGAGATGCTATAGAATCACTACTTGTCTTCTCTGAGTTGTACTGCCCTCCCCGTGCCCCCCCAACATTACATCTGCTAATCGTAATGCCCCTTTTTCCCTCTTATCCCTCCCTTCCCGCCCATTTTCCCCAGTCCCTTTCCCTTTGGTAACTATTAGAGAACATGTTTTCTTAATGTGTGTTCACCACAGTAAGTGGAGCCCACTTACTGACCCAGGTTCTTTAAAAACCAAAGAATTTGCTTTTTGCCTCTTGAAATGTGGAGGCATGTTACCTCTTAGGAGAAATGACATTAGGTCCAATAAGTGCATTGTGCCTGTCCTAAAATAAATACCTGTTGAGTGCTATCATAACAGCATCGGTAGGGTTCTCTGATGCATTTGGAATAATTACCATTAGCTTCACTAATTTATTCTGGCTTTTAAAGATTAGAGTTTAGAGCTTTGTGCCTAAAATAGGACATGCCCACTTCCAGTGTGCATTCACAGCTGCCTGCAGGCTGGATGGCCGGTGGGATAACAAGGGCTTTCTTAAATGGTGGTTTGGGGATGTATGTATGTATATATATCAGACAGACCATATGTGGCCCACAAAGTCAAAAATACTATTGGTCCCTTTTCAGAAAAAGTTTGCCTACCTCTGGATAAAACCGTTTGGGTTGTTTCTGTTGGAATAAATAGAATGGTGTTTAGCCATCCTCATTAAGAAAAGCCCATCATGAACAATCATACGCCTTTTTTATCTGAGCAATCCTTCTCTTGAGGCTATTTATAATAGCTTATACTTTTCTTTGGGGAAGGGGCTGGGAGGAGTTCTGACACTTTGCCCTTTTTTTCTTCATGGTACAGTGACACTATTGGTAGCCAATACCATTAGACAGAAACTGGATCCCATTATTATAGCATAAGTTTTTAATATTGGTATAACTTAATTTGTTAATATTGTTAAAACTCTACAGAGTTAAAAGTTGCAAAAGAATTTTGTCCCATGTCCTTGTAGAGAGGGGAGAGTATTTAACATATGGCTTATTACTTTACCTTTTCTATTAATATTTTAGAGCAAAAGCTGTAAGATTACATAAGTCCCTGAAGGAAAACACTTGTTAATTACAGGGTTTAAGTAATAGATAGTTGAGGCTAACACCATATCAATATCATGGTGAATCTTTTTTCATAATGTTGCTGCTGTTCCCTGAATCTAATCATTTTCCATGTTGTATTCATGAAACAAACACAAACTTGGAAAAGACATTATCTGCTACCAAATGACAGTCTTTTTCAGTTCTGCAAAAAATAGAGTGTAAGAGTATGCCAAAATTTCAGTTCTGCTGAAAGTTTTGATTTAAAGTTCATATTCCAAATTGGGTCATTTTTGTGTGATTTTACATAGGTTGTCTTAGCTTCTGTTATGTAGGTGATTGCTCCTTTAAACAGGAGTTTTAATACCATGCACGTATTTTGAAATCCTTAAATTAAGATGACAGGTGCAGAAGAAAGAAGCTCCTGAAAGGTGAAGTGCTTGATTCTTTGGCTTTGTAGTTTTGCTTTGTCATCTGCACTCTAACCCTCTCAGCTTTTCAACATTCTCATCATCAGGAATTATATTCTTACTGTATTTCCTCAGAGAGATGTCTCCACTTTGAATTTTTAAATGTGAAAATCAACTGAACATACTGTATGATAAGCTGCTACCATTTCTTAGAATAAGTCTTTTTGTACCTGGTTGTTGTTTTTAATAATCAGTAAATTTTTTTAATGCCTTGAGGTATAAGTGATCTTGGAACTACTTTTTATATCTTTATATTTTTAACCAAAATGTCATCTTTTTCATAAAAGAAACTGAATTTTTCAAAGTCTGGTTTAATGTTTTTGAATTTTTAGAAAACCATGTCAGTGGTTGTATTTACCAAGAAATTGAGATTCTCCTAAAAGCAATAAAGAAAAATGTAAAGATTTGTATGTTGTTTGATACAAAGAGTGGGCACTCTAGATTGGAGAGAATATTCACCCCTGAACTCTGACCATCAGCTGTAACCTAAAGGGATAAGGCTGGGTTTATTTTTCCACGTGCACCAGCCGTGAACTGTGCTTGCCTTACCTAAAGATGGCTGTGCTGAGCAATAACAGGCCACTTAAGAGAAAAACTTTCAGTTGCCTGTCTGGCGCTTTTGTTTGGGAGGCAACTTTTTATTTCCATTCTTTAGCCCTGGGCAAGACCTGCGGTTACAGCACACACCTGGCTAAGTCCAGAGTCTGTGTCCTTTTAACCTCTTGCTGAATTTCTCTGCATTTTCTACAGAAAGATTGTAAGTAAAATAGATGGCGACAAGGACGGGTTTGTCACTGTGGATGAGCTCAAAGACTGGATTAAATTTGCACAAAAGCGCTGGATTTACGAGGATGTAGAGCGGCAGTGGAAGGGGCATGACCTCAATGAGGACGGCCTCGTTTCCTGGGAAGAGTATAAAAATGCCACCTACGGCTACGTTTTAGGTAGGTCCCTACTATCTGGGGGAAAAAGCCTTATGGAGCCGGCACCTTGAAACGTAACTGTTTTGTCTTGTAGAATGATTGTAGATAAAATAGACGCGGATAAAGATGGGTTTGTGACGGAGGGGGAGCTGAAATCCTGGATTAAGCACGCCCAGAAGAAATACATATATGACAATGTTGAAAACCAATGGCACGAGTTTGATATGAATCAAGACGGCTTAATCTCCTGGGATGAGTACAGAAACGTGACTTATGGCACTTACCTGGGTAAGGGGCAAGATGTCAGCCTGGCCGAGACCATGGTCTTGAGTCAATTAGAAACAAATGGGTCACACAGTGAAGGAAAGGAAGAAATTGTGCTTAGATTGATGCTAAGCTGATTTCCCTTTATTTTAATAATTTTAGATGTATATGTTATGTTGTTAATTTGTTTAATTTTGGTTTTTAATGTTTGGCATCTTCAGCATTTCAGATGTATTTTACCATATTTTCTTTCTGTCATGCCTCAGAGAAACTGTTTTTGGAATAGATCTTGTTTAAAAGGCTGCATTGTTTCAACAGTGCAAAACAAGAGGCTTTGAGATGTCTCCTGACTTGGCCACATTAGATGGTTGGACCTGAAATGCAAAGCAAATTAGATTCCTTTATAACTGGGGAGAACAGCAGGAAAATTACTATCTTTCCTTAATAAAATAAAGATAAAAAATAATAGCTTGCCTTCATAAAATTTAACTCTCAGTGTGTCTGCTTATTGAAGTTTAGAAATGAAATTTCCCATTTGTTTTCTCTGGCACACAAGTTTTTTAGCATGCTATGCAAATGATTCAAGGCAAATAAATGTGACTTTGCTTTCTGTTGATTTGGTAGCTTGTGTGCTTGGGCCACCTGTTAGTAATTTTCTTTTACTTACTAGATTTGCCTGCTGCTAAATGCTAGGTGGCAGTCTTATGGAGTTGGTGTTTTAGGCTGTTTTTGTTAGTGAGATTCCTCTCTAGTATGTGATTACAATTTGAGATAAGAATGTATAAATGTTACTTTCTGCATTTTTATTCTGGAAATAAGGCAAATTTCTGTGTTAAAGCAGGTGTTTTGTGCCACCGACTAGCAGGCAGTGAGTGTGTAATGGTCTGTTTCCCCCACTGGATAGCCAGCTGTCTGTGTTAATGACAGGACTGCATGCATTTATGGTGAAGAGACTTTTATTTCTGTGTTGGGCTTGTTCTCATTCCTAAAACTAAAGTGGCATTCTCTCTCCATGCGTAACACTAAGCCAAGAACCAGACATATCCTTCACCTAATTAAGAACACATGTATTAAAAAGTCAGTGCAGATGGGGAGGCATCCATGCTTCATGCTCTCTCGCTGAGACTCACCACCCTCCTGATTTATTTGGAGTATGGAGTTAATTATAAATATAGAGCAAAAGGTAAGCTATCCCTGATCTAAACAGAATGTGTTGATAAATTTCAGTTCAGACCTAGGTACTTACTTGCCCAGAATGAATCTTAACCTCTTTGTATGATTATGTGCATAAAAATCTGTTGAGTGTTCTGTTGCTTCGCAGGGCAAATGATTCAATGTAATGGGTATTTCTACTGACTGAGACTGCATTAGCTGAAGCACTGGCTGGAAAAGCAATGTCTTTATAAGGCATCTTTCCCTGGAGGCATGTGGGTGGACAGTGCTCAGGGGTAATGAGGTGGCCTTACACAAGTGCTGAGGAGTTTTTTGTGAGTGTGTTCTTGATTCGATTTTGAGTTCAGGTATAAATAATCTTAGCTTTTAATTAAAATCTCTCTTAATAAATCTCCTTTCAAAAGGAATGTTAACACTGTCTCTGCCACAAGAAAAATGGAAATGCTAAGATCTATCCTTCTGTACCAAAACTGAAACTGATCAAGAGCCACCCAAAGCTGTGTGCAGGCCAGCTAGCCCAGTAAACCAGGGCCTAGGACGGGTACAGCACTCCAAGCAGTGACAACAGGCACAGCAGTTTAGTCACTAAAAATAAAGTCTTATATCTTACTTTTTCATCCTTATATATGTGCATGTTGTCAGGCTTCTTGATTATAGTCACCATGTTTTACCCTAGGAAGGAGAGAGAGAAGGGCTCTTAGCTAAGAATCTAGTCTTAATGTATAAGTTGTCTTCAGTTATCATTCTTATTTATGTTATATAGTTGGTACTTGAATAAAGTTGAAACTTTGGACGAGCTGTCTTAGTATTTTAGAAAAGCGGTGTTTTCCTTAAATTCTCCATCTCCAACTTATTATGGCTTTGAGTATACGTATATACTCATGAAGCTGTCTACTGAATTTTGACACTCAACAAAGAATGAAGCTTCAAGCTGCTCAGCTCTCAAAATAGAACAGTAGTGGTTTTTAATTTTTTTTTCAAACTGTGCTTGAAGTATGGGAAGATTCAACTACAGTATCAGAAGTCAGGAATGTATTGTTATTGTTAAAGGGGTCCTGTGGGTCTTTTTATAAAACTAATGCTATACCTTTTTTTATTTGACCAATATGTTGAAGGAAAGTTGTTTCTTACTGTTTAGTATGGTGTCTTTTACTTTTCAAAATATCTACACAAGTTATCTCATTTGGTCCACACAGTAATTCATATGGAAAGTTGTTTTTTTTTCCTTTTCTGCTGTTAGCTCCTTCACGTTTTTTCAACTTAAACTAAATTTCGTCTAGATTCTCATGTAGAGACTAACTACAGCTAATAGATGGATTCAATTTGGTTGTAATCTAATGTTTGTTTATTACAACAGCTTTATTGTGATACACAATATATTGCACATATTTAAAATGCACAACTGATGAGTTTTGACATCGGTATGTGGCAGTGAACCCATCACTACGATTAAGACGAATGAACATTTCATCGTCCCGAAAAATGCCTTCATGCCCCTTTATAATCCTGCTCACCTTCCCCATCTCCCATCCCTAGGCAACCACTGATATGTTTTCTGTAACTCTAGATTAGTTTGCATTTTCTTGAATCTTACATAAAGGGGGGCAAGGCAAACAGTACTTGTAACTCAGGGTAGATTTCTGAGTTGGCCAAAACAATTAAAAGTGTGACCTTTCAAGGGTGATGTTCTGTTGCTTGAATCCAGGTGGCCTTAATGTGGGACATATAGCCTTTTATATCTAGCTTCTTAATAGTAGCCTAATGGTTAATAAAAATGGCAATAGCTAACATTTACTGAAAGCCAACTATATGGCAGGCACTTAGATTTATTTGCTCCTTTAAACCTCCTAACAATCCTTTGAGGCAGGCACCATCATCTCCATTTTACAGTAAGTAGATTAAAACACAGTTAAGTTCTATGCTTCAAGTAAGCACAACAAGGTCACACAGCTAGGAAGTGGTAGAGTTAGGATTCAAATTAGATTCAAACCTAAATGGTATGACTTTAGAACCACCACTGCTCAACAGATATAAATAGAAAACTCAAGCCTTGTCACTAGAAACAGTGAAGCATTACATAATAGGTTAGTTATATTTCCAGGAGCCAGGGTTCCATGCTGAGTGGCACACATTTACATTCAACTTAGACCTGACTTGGAGGCCTTTAATTACCGAAGCTGAATGTCTTTACACTGTTGCGATTTTACTTGTGTGATCAAGAGTGATTGATTTCTTCATTGCTTGGTTTACCTTTCTTGGAAATTGATTCCCTAGCTCACACATTTTCATGTTTCTGGAAGTCTTTTTTAAGATTTGGCCTAAAATTTTGTTTTCTAGATGATCCAGACCCTGATGATGGATTTAACTATAAACAAATGATGGTTAGAGATGAGCGAAGGTTTAAAATGGCAGATAAGGATGGAGACCTCATTGCCACAAAGGAAGAATTCACAGCTTTCCTGCACCCTGAGGAGTATGACTACATGAAAGACATAGTAGTACAGGTGGGTGAGAGCAAGGATTCTCAGCAGAAACTCAAGCTTCTCTTTGTTGACTAGAGCTGCCAGGTCAGCATGGGCTTGGGATAGTTCTCTGGTAAGCAGTGCCACTGTTCCTGTAAGAAGACTCATAGTTATTTTACGTTAAAGCACAAAAAATTGATAGTTTTTCATTGTTTTTTCAGCTAGAAAAACAATTTCCTATAGTTTAAACACCCACATATATGCTCACATACATGTATATGAGCATATGTGTGGGTATATTTTGATGAATGATAAATAATTGCCTAAACTAATTCATTAGATACTAACTTTAATAGTCTCTTCTTAATCTCTTCTGTCTAGGAAACAATGGAGGATATAGATAAGAATGCTGATGGTTTCATTGATTTAGAAGAGTATATTGGTAAGTCAGCTTCTAGGTGTTTTAGAAGAAGCTGAGAAGCTTTGGAAGATACGTTTACCCACAGAAACTGTTTACCCCATGGGTCAATTCTCAGCACATCATTAAGTCAGCCCAGTGTGAAACATCTGTAGCAGCACTGTCCAATCAAAATGTTAATGTGAGCCATATATATCATTTTAACTTGTAATAGCCACATCAAAAAATATATATAAAAGAATCAGATGGGAAAAAAAAGAATCAGAAGGAATTGCAGTAATGTATTTTATTTAACCTAGTTTTCCAAAATACAGTAATTTCAACATATAAGTATAAAATATTGAGGGGTTTTCTTTTTTCATACTGACTTCAAAAGTATATTCTACACTAAAACACATCTCAGTTCGGACCAGCCATAATTCAGGTACTTGATAGCCTCATGTGGCCAGCGGCCATTAAAAAAGTGCATCCTGGACGCCTGTGGAGTCAACAGTATGAGTTGTAAGGAGCATAGATTGGCATTAGGAAACCCCGAAGAAAAAGATTGGGAATAGAATAAGAGAGAAAGGCAGATGAAGGTAGCCTTCCTTTTCCACTATGTTGTTCGCGTTTTCTGCCTTGGTTCTCTGACTAGTCTCCTTTTGTTTTTTGTTTGTTTTTAAATCGCTTCTTTCTGTCATTTTCCCTTTAGCTATCTATTTAATTTGGTGGGGGAGGGGTGTTACATTTTCAAGGCTAATTTCTCTCAAAGCTGTTTTTTATCCTCAGAATAATTTCAAGACTTCTCCATTGCTTTAAAACAAGGAGCTACCTCTTTACCAAGTAGTTAAGCTAATTATTTCACAATTGTTCTGATGGAAAGTAAAATAATTTTATAATAATAATTAACAATAAGTAAAGGAGAAGAAATTACAGATATCTTTGTTACAAATGACATTCCATTTTGAAAAATACTAGATAATTTAATATTCCACATTCTTATTTTTACTCATAATAAACTTAATTCTAATGCAACACTGGTTTTGTGTTTCATAAGCCAGTTTGTGTTTAGATCTCTGAACTTTACCTAAAGTGTTTAAGTGTGCAAGGGAGACTTAAACCCTGCCTCTATCACCTATCATTTAAACTGCATTGAACAAGTCACTCCTTTACTCAGATTTTGTCTAATTACACCTATTTATTTTCTAGAATTATTCCAGTTGAATCACTTCTTGAATTTTTACCACTATTTTTCTGAGACTCAGTGATGTACTTTCGAGTTTTTTAGTGAAAAAGGAATGGAGCACTGGAAGACAGGATTTTTTTCCAAAATGACTTTTTTAGTGGAGTTCGTGAGCACAGTGGAAATAAATGCCTGGGTACATTTACAGAGCTTGTTTCAAAGTTGACTATGTCTACTTTTAAATATTTTATCTTTTCATTCTTGGCTTTTGCTGTTTTTTTCACCATTGCTAAAATTAAGGAACTCATTTGAACCTCCTGAGGAGAGAAATTAAATTTAATAACTATTAAGTACCATCATTTATTAAGCATTGCGGTCAAATGAGATATTTCTGTCTTCCTCCTCTTCATATAGACTCAAGGGCAAAGGAACTGTATCTTTTTTTCTTTTTTTTTGTTAAGGTATTACTGATATACACTCTTACGAAGGTCACATGAAAAAACAGTGTGGTTACTACATTTTCCCATATTATCAAGTCCCCACCCATACCCCAATGCAGTCACTGTCCATCAGTGTAGTAAGATGCCACAGATTCACTATTTGCCTTCTCTGTGCTACACTGTTTTCCCCTTGATCCTCCACACCATGTGTACTAAACATAATACCCCTCAATCCCCTTCTCCCACCCTCCCCACCTGCCCTCCCATACCCCTCCCCTTTGGTAACCAGTAGTTCCTTCTTGGAGTCTCTGAGTCTGCTGCTATTTTGAAGAACTGTATCTTAAAGTGACTAAAACTATTGGTGCGGGGAGGTGAGGGGGTGTCTGTATGTGTTTCCTTGCCTTTGCAAATCGTACATCCCAGAGCTGGGCTTTTGTGAAGCTAACTAATTTCTAAGGAAGTGCTAGTTTCTGTCCTGTTGAAGAGTGAGATCACAAAAAAAACAGATGGTCTTTGCCTTTTACATTTCTCATTAATAAGAAGTCCCCATAATTACACTGTTGAATTATTTTTGTTCTTTAAATTATTATAGGACATTGAAAACATAAAATTAGATAGAATAGGATGAATCTCCATGTACCTAGTCCCAGCCACAACAGCTATCAGCCCACAGCCAGTCCTTTCAAATCCACGTTCACTCCCTCACCTCAGTTACTATTTTGAAGTAAGTCCCAATCATCATCTCATTTCATGCCTAACATTTGGTTATGTAGTTTAAGATACATATGTATCTCTAAAAACTTTTTTTAGCATAATCTAAAGAAATTTACTAATTCTTTAATATCATTATATAAATAGAATCCTAAGAAGAATAGAAATGAATAGAAAATTAAATAGTATTGTTCTTACCACCTTTACTCATCTAGCTTTTTTTTTAATTTTTTTAAAATTTATTTTGCTATCATTAATCTACAATTACATGTGCAATATTATGGTTATTAAATTAGCCCCTTCATCAGGTCCCCGCCACCAACCCCATTACAGTCACTGTCCATCAGCATAGTGAGATGCTATAGAATCACTACTTGTCTTCTCTGAGTTGTACAGCCCTCCCCATGCCCCCCCAACATTACATCTGCTAATCGTAATGCCCCTTTGTCCCCTGTATCCCTCCCTTCCCGCCCATCTTCCCTACTCCCTTTCCCTTTGGTAACTATTAGTCCATTTTTGGGTTCTGTAAGTCTGCTGCTGTTTTGTTCCTTCAGGTTTTTTCTTTGTTCTTATACTCCACATATGAGTGAAATCATTTGATACTTGTCTTTTTCGGCTTGGCTTATTTCACTGAGCATAATACCCTCTAGCTCCATCCATGTTGTTGCAAATGGTAGGATTTGTTTTCTTCTTACAGCTGAATAATATTCCATTGTGTATATGTACCACTTCTTCTTTATCTATTCATCTACTGATGGACACTTAGGTTGCTTCCATTTCTTGGCTATTGTACATAGTGCTGCAATAAACATAGGGGTGCATCTGTCTTTTTCAAACTGGGCTGCTGCAGTCTTAGGGTAAATTCCTAGGAGTGGAATTCCTGGGTCAAATGGTATTTCTATTTTGAGTTTTTTGAGGAACCTCCATACTGCTTTCCACAATGGTTGAACTAATTTGCATTCCCACCAGCAGTGTGGGAGGGTTCCCCTTTCTCCACATTCTCACCAACATTTGTTGTTTGTGTTTTGGATGTTGGCCATCCTCACTGGTGTGAGGTGATATCTCATTGTGGTTTTAATCTGCATTTCTCTGATGATTGGCGATGTGAAGCATCTTTTCATGTGCCTGTTGGCCATCTGAATGTCTTCTTTGGAATAGTGTCTATTCATGTCATCTGCCCATTTCTAAATTGTATTATTTGCTTTTTGTTTGTTGAGGTGCATGAGTTCTTTATATATTTTGGATGTCAACCCCTTATCGGATATGTCATTTATGAATATATTCTTCTGTACTGTAGGATGTCTTTTTGTTCTGATGGTGTCCTTTGCTGTACAAAAGCTTTTCAGCTTGATATAGTCCCACTTGTTCATTTTTGCTTTTGTTTCCCTTGCCCGGGGAGATGTGTTCATGAAAAAGTCGTTCATGTTTATGTCCAAGAGATTTTTCCCTATGTTTTTTTCTAAGAATTTTATGGTTTCATGACTTACATTCAGGTCTTTGATCCATTTTGAGTTTACTTTTGTGTATGGGGTTAGGCAGTAGTCCAGGTTCATTCTCTTACATGTAGCTGTCTAGTTTTTCCAACACCAGCTGCTGAAGAGGCTGTCATCTCCCCATTGTATATCCAAGGCTCCCTTATCAAATATTAATTGACTGTATATGTTTGGGTTGATGTTTGGATTTTCTTTTGTATTCCACTGGTCTGTGGGTCTGTTTTTGTGCCAGTACCAAATTGTCTTGATTACTGTGGCTTTGTTACAGCTTGAAGTCAGGGAGTGTAATTCCCCGTTTTATTCCTCCTTCTCAGGATTGCTTTGGCTATTCGGAGTCTTTTGTGGTTCCATATGAATTTTAGAATTATTTGTTACAGTTCATTGAAGAAAGCTGGTGGTGTTTTGATAGGGATTGCGTTGAATCTGTAGATTACTTTAGGTAGTATAGCCATTTTGACAATATTTATTCTACCTAGCCAAGAGCATGGGATGAATTTCCATTTGTTACTGTCCTCTTTAATTTCTCTTAAGAGTGTCTTGTAGTTTTCAGAGTATAGGTCTTTCGCTTCCTTCGTTAGGTTTATTCTTTTCGATGCAATTGTGAATAGAATTGTTTTTCTGATTTCTCTTTCTGTTAGTTCATCGTTAGTGTACAGGAAAGCACGGATTTCTATGTGTTAATTTTGTATCCTGCAACTATGCTGAATTCAGATATTCTAGTAATTTTGGAGTGGAGTCTTTAGGGTTTTTTATGTTCAGTATTATGTCATCTTCAAATAGTGACAATTTGACTTCTTCTTTACTAATATGGATGCCTTGTATGTCTTTGTTTTGTCTGACTGCCGTGGCTAGGACCTCCAGTACTATGTTGAATAACAGTGGAGAGAGTGGGCATCCCTGTCTTGTTCCCGATCTTAGATGAAAAGCTTTCAGCTTCTCACTGTTAGGTATGATGTTAGCTGTGGGTTTGTCATATATGGCCTTTATGATGTTGAGGTACTTGCCGTCTATACCCATTTTGTTGAGAGTTTTAATCATGAATGGATGCTGAATTTTGTCAAATGCTTTTTCAGCATCTATGGAGATGATCATGTGGTTTTTGTTCTTCTTTTTGTTGATATGGTGGATGATGTTGATGGATTTTCAATGTTGTACCATCCTTGCATCCCTGGGATGAATCCCACTTGATCATGGTGTATGATCCTCTTGATGTATTTTTGAATTCGGTTTGCTAATATTTTGTTGAGTATTTTTGCATCTACATTCATCAGGGATATTGGTCTGTAATTTTCTTATTTGGTGAGGTCTTTGCCCGGTTTTGGTATTAGAGTGATGCTGGCTTTGAGTTTGGAAGTATTCCCTCCTCTTCTATTTTTTGAAAAACTTTAAGGAGAATGGGTGTTATTTCTTCTCTGTATATCTGGTAGAATTCAGAGGTGAATCCATCAGGTCCGGGGGTTTGTTCTTGGGTAGTTTTTTAATTACCGATTCAATTTTGTTGCTTGTGATTGGTCTGTTTAGTTTTTCTGTTTCTTGTTTGGTCAGTTTTGGAAGGTTGTATTTTTCTAAGAAGTTGTCCATTTCTTCTAGGTTTTCCAGCTTGTTAGCATATAGATTCTCATAATATTCTCTTATAATTCTTTGTATTTCTGTTGCGTCTGTCATTATTTTTCCTTTCTCATTTCTGATTCTGTTTATGTGTGTAGATTCTCTTTTTCTCTTAATGAGTCTGGCTAGGGGTTTATCTATTTTGTTTATTTTTTCAAAGAACCAGTTTTATTCTTCTCAATTTTATTTATTTCTTCTCTGGTCTTTATTATGTCCCTCCTTCTGGTGTCTTTGGGCCTCATTTGTTCTTCTTTTTCCAGTTTCAGTAATTGTGTCTTTATTCATTTGGGAATGTTCTTCCTTCTTTACATAGGCCTGGATTGCAATATACTTTCCTCTTAGAACTGCCTTTGCTGCATCTCACAGAAGTTGTGGCTTTGTGTTGTTGTTGTCATTAGTCTCCATATATTCTTTGATCTCTGTTTTAATTTGGTCGTTGACCATTGATTATTTAGGAGAATGCTGTTAAGTCTTCATGTATTTGTGAACCTTTTTGTTTTCTTTCTAAATTTTATTTCTAGTTTTATACCTTTGTGATCTGAGAAGTTGGTTCGTAGAATTTCAATATTTTTGAATTTACTGAGGTTCTTTTTGTGGCCTAGTATGTGGTCTATTCTGGAAAATGTTCCATGTGCACTTGAGAAGAATGTGTATCCTGTTGCTTTTGGGTGTAGAGTTCTGTAGATGTCTGTTAGGTCCATCTGTTCTAGTGTGTTGTTCAGTGCCTCTGTGTCTTTACTTATTTTCTGTCTGGTTGATCTGTTCTTTGGAGTGAGTGGTATGTTGAAGTCTCCTAAAATGAATGCATTGCTTTCTATTTCCTCCTTTAATTCTCTTAGTATTTGTTTCACATATGCCGGCGCTCCTGTGTTGGGTGCATATATATTTATAATGGTTATATCTTCTTGTTGGACTGACCCCTTTATCATTATGTAATGTCCTTCTTTATCTCTTGCTACTTTCTTTGTTCTGAAGTCTATTTTTTCTGATACAAGTACTGCAACACCTGCTTTTTTCTTCTTGTTGTTTGCATGAAATATCTTTTTCCATCCCTTCACTTTTAGTCTGTGTATATCTTTGGGTTTGAGGTGAGTTTCTTGTAGACAACATATAGGTGGGTCTTGCTTTTTTATCCATTCTGTTACTCTGTGTCTTTTGATTGGTGCATTCAATCCATTTACATTTAGGGTGATTATTGATAGATATGTACTTATTGCCATTGCTGGCTTTAGATTCGTGGTTATCAAAGTTTCAAGGGTTGCTTCTTTACTATCTGACAATCTAACTTAACTTTCTTGTAAGTTATTGTAAACACAGTCTGATGTTTCTTTATTTCTCTCCCTTCTTATTCTTCCTTCTCCATTCTTTATATACTAGGTGTTTTATTCTTTGCCTTTAGTTAGTATTTGGATGGTCTGCTTTCTTTGCTATGATTTTATTTTCTCTGGTGACATCTTTTTAGCCTTAGGAGTGCTTCCCTCTAGAGCAGTCCGTTTAAGCTATCCTGTAGAGGTGGTTTATGGGAGGCAAACTCTTTCAGCTTTCGCTTGTCTGGAAATTGTTTAATCCCTCCGTCATATTTAAATAATAATCATGCTGGATACAATATTCTTTGTTCGAGGTCCTTCTGTTTCATTATGTTAAATATATCATGCCATTCTCTTCTGGCCTGTAAGGTTTCTGTTGAGAAGTCTGATGATAGTCTGATGGGTTTTCCTTTGTAGGTGATCTTTTTCTCTCTCTAGCTGCCTTTAATACTCTGTCTTTATCTTTGATCTTTGCCATCTTAATTATTATGTGTCTTGGTGTTGTCTTCCTTGGGTCCCTTGTGTTGGGAGATCGTGGGCTTCTGTGGACTGCGAGACTATTTCCTTCCCCAGCGTGGGAAAGTTTTCAGCTATTATTTCTTCAAAGACACTTTCTATCCCTTTTTCTTTGTCTTCTTCCTCTGGTACTCCTATAATGCGAATATTGTTCTGTTTGGATTGGTCACACAGTTCTCTTAATATTCTTTCATTCATAGAGATCCTTTTATCTCTCTCTGCCTCAGCTTCTCTGTACTCCTGTTCTCTGTTTTCTATTCCATTAGCAGTCTCTTGCATCTCGTCCAGTCTGCTGCTAAGCTCGTCAATCGCTTGTCTCAAAAAGAGAAAAAAACCACCAAACAAACAAGAAGACGTCCGCCAGGAGTAGGTTCTGTGAGGATGCTGTAGGTGGTGCTGTTGCTCCACTATTCCACAGTCGCCGCCATGCCACTCCGCAGGGCCTTCTGTAGCTCTGGCTGGGGCTGGAATGAATGGGAGGCTGCTGATCTCTGTGGGAAGTTTCAGTAGGGCTACTTTTTCCCACTCGCCAGCCAAGGGGTCCGAAATTCCCCAGGACTCCCAGCCTGCTGGGCTGAGTGTGCTGAAACAATCCTGTTCCTCTGTTGGGCCTGTCTCTTTCAGACCACTGAAAAAAGTGCGCACTTTTCTTTTGTCCCGGGGAGCCGGCTGCGAGGACCCAGTGCGTTCCCAGGCTCAGATCCTGCACCCTCTGTCTGCAATCTCCGATACGCCGCGCGATGTGTGTTAGCGCTCCCGGCACAGATCACCAGGGCTGGTTATTTCGCGGCCTGTACTTCCACTCCCTCTCGGCTCTGAATCCTCTCCTCCCGCTGGTGCACTGGGGTTGGGGAGTGCTTGGGTCCCGCCGGTACGCGGCTCCGTATCTTACCCGCCTCACGGGGTCCCAAGTCCTTTCAGGTGTAGGTGCAGGCTGAGTGCTGTCCTGTATCTTCTGATCTCTCTTTTAGGAATAGTTGTATTTGTTGTATTTTCATAAAAATATATGGTTTTGGAAGGAGATTTCCGCCGCCCTGCTCACGCTGCCATCTTCCTGTAACTTTACTCATCCAGCTTTAACATGTATTTATGCTATGTTGTATGTTCTAGCTTCTATTAAAAGTATGGCTTTTAAGCACACATTCCCTCTGTAATTCAGAATTTCCCAGTGTGCATACTGCAGAAGGTTTCCTTGATCCTCAGGACAGCTAGGGCAGGGCACTAGCTCAGTGGATCCTACAAATACTACATTTTCTGTAGCATGGAAAAAAATTGGCAAGTCCTGCTTTGAGGAGGTCCTCTTTTGTGATTAAGACAGAAGGAATAGTTCTCTTAACCCTCAAGTTCAGGAATGTGACAGTACCATGGAATGACAAAAAGAATACAGCTTAATAAGGGATTTGCTGTTCATTCAGGGAAACAGTCCCTGGATTGAGAGTACAGTGTACAGGGCATCACAAGTGGAGCACTCTTCCCAAGGGATTTTGGGCAAGAGTGAGTTTTATTAGAAGAAATACAGAAATGGCATGGTTGGCTAGGGAATAAGAGGTTTTCTTACAGAGCTGGCAGTCCTCTTTTCTAGGGCCAGGTAAGCTAGCTATAGCTGAGCTGGACGATTATGATGGGTATATGTTAGGTTTCTTGACAGGTGTTTCCTCCCAGTGCAGGCTGACTTAGTTCAGGTGTGTAGTGTAGGTGGGGCCACTAGGGCAGCCTCGATTTTGTGAGTCCCAACATAAAAGTTGTCTCTACGTCAACCAACTAGCTACTTTTGCTTAAAACTGCTAGAAATTATTTAGATTTATATTAGGTGTGTTTCCATTACCTACACAAAATGCACGTACACTTATTAGATGTAGCGTAACTCAGGAGTCCTCAGACTTATTCATTAATGTAATTCCTAAAAGAATTTCAGCAAATAGCATTCCCTTACACATTCTAAAGTTGGCATCTAAAATATTTAAGTAGCAGAATATATTCATAAATGATGTATCCGATAAGGGGTTGACATCCAAAATATAAAGAACTCACGCACCTCAACAAACAAAAAGCAAATAATCCAATTAAGAAATGGGTAGAGGACATGAATAGACACTTCTCCAAAGAAGAAATTCAGATGGCCAACAGGCACATGAAAAGATGCTCCACATCGCTAATCATCAGAGAAATGCAGATTAAAACCACAATGAGATATCATCTCACACCAGTGAGAATGGCCAACATCCAAACACAAACAACAGCAAATGTTGGCAAGGATGTGGAGAAAAGGGAACCCTCCTACACTGCTGGTGGGAATGCAAATTAGTTCAACCATTGTGGAAAGCAGTATGGAGGTTCCTCAAAAAACTCAAAATAGAAATACCATTTGACCCAGGAATTCCACTCCTAGGAATTTACCCTAAGAATGCAGCAGCCCAGTTTGAAAAAGACAGATGCACCCCTATGTTTATCGCAGCACTATGTACAATAGCCAAGAAATGGAAGCAACCTGTGTCCATCAGTAGATGAATAGATAAAGAAGAAGTGGTACATATACACAGTGGAATATTATTCAGCCATAAGAAGAGAACAAATCCTACCATTTGCAACAACATGGATGGAGCTAGAGGGTATTATGCTCAGTGAAATAAGCCAAGCCGAAAAAGACAGGTATCAAATGATTTCACTCATATGTGGCATATAAGAACAAAGAAAAAACCTGAAGGAACAAAACAGCAGCAGACTCACAGAACTCAAAAACGGACTAATAGTTACCAAAGGGAAAGGGGCTGGGGAAGATGGGTGGGAAGGGAGGGATGGGAGGGAAAAGGGGGCATTGCGATTAGCAGGTGTAATGTTGGGGGGACATGGGGAGGGCTGTACAACTCAGAGAAGACAAGTAGTGATTATATAGCATCTCACTACGCTGATGGACAGTGACTGTAATGGGGTTGGTGGGGGGGATCTGATGAAGGGGTAGTTTAACTACCATAATATTGCACATGTAATTGTAGATTAATGATACCAAAATAAATAAATAAAATAATGACATTATAAAATAAAAATATTTAGACATTGTAAAGAATCTGTTGGGTGTAAATATTGACATTTTAAAATTTAACTCTTAAATCAATCTAGTAAAATTTAAATACCATAACAATTTTTTACCCTCCATCATTCATTTAAATAATTTGAACAAACCAACTTTAAAAGATACGTAGGAATTCTGATTTGGACTGTGTATAATACCAGGAAGTTGATTATGTAAGATGTGATAATGGCAATATTGCTGTATAAGAAGATACCCCTCAATTTTAGAGATCTGTTCTAAAATATGTTTAGTAATTGGTTGGTAGACAGTTTTGGCTTATAACATACTTCTCAAGTTTCCTTGAGAATTTAAAACAGTGCCTTTCTAATACCAATACCATTCCTGAAATGGAATGCAGGGAACAACTCATAAAAATGAGTCTTTATCTTTCTTGATGCTAGTCATCTCCCTTTATTTCTGCATTTTTTAAGGGTAATAACTCACTGCTCTCATATCACTCAAAATCAACAGCTGGAAATACTCTCATGGCAAAATCAGTAATTAAGCCTCAGGGAAAATGCCTTGCTTCTAAGGTCTCTCTGACCTAAAATACCTTTGTAACTGCTGTTAGATTCCAACCAGATGGATGAGGAGGAAGGCTTAGGCCAGATCAGCATGGAGCAGTCTTCAGAAAAATACAAGTCCATCTTTCATATGTACGTGTGTGCACACAGGTGACATGTACAGCCATGATGGAAATGCTGATGAGCCAGAATGGGTAAAGACAGAGAGAGAACAATTTGTTGAGTTCCGAGATAAGAACCGTGATGGGAAGATGGACAAGGAAGAGACCAAAGACTGGATCCTCCCCTCAGACTATGATCATGCAGAGGCAGAAGCCAGGCACCTAGTGTATGAATCAGACCAAAACAAGGTAAGTGTTCCTATTAAGGTACATAGAGTATTTAAAGTCGTAATTAGCCTAAGTCTACTGTGGGTCTAAAGTTGGCGATTGAAAACACAGGGCAGCACTAGCTATCTGATCTCGTTTTAGAAATCCCTTTGCCCGGTGTTCCCAGCATTGGGGAAATGAGGCTTTGGAAAAGAACCTCTGTATAGTCTGTGCTCAGCATGCTTCATCTGTTATCTTTGGATCCCCAGGAAATTTTCTTTACTTTTTTTTCTTTGTTATTTCCTTTAATTCTTTACCTACCACACGCTCATTTTGGTTATTTCCTTGTTAAATCAAATATGCTTTTTAAAATTAAGTCCTTTGTAGTAGGTTATAAATCAGCTTATCTCTGGAACCTGTTAAAATTGTCCTTGATCAATTGTCTGAAGCACTTGTCATTAAAAGAGTGGTGTTATCGCTTAACTCTGCCACCCTTTTTTTTTTAGAGATTTGAATGCTCTGCTTAGAGTAAACTGGAAGTCAGTCTAAAGATGGGGGTTTTAGTGTTCTGAACATTCTTTTATCTAGGCTAATCTTCAGTTTCAAGTGCAGTTTCTTATCACCAAGCCTTTTGAAGCGACAGTGTGAGTTCTTGCTCAGTTGTTTTCAGTAGCCAGGTGCTGTGTCCTGGGGTATGTGAAAAAGGAAACTCATGTAGTCATCCCTTGGGAATCTGGCCTAGATAATTTTTGAGGTGAGTTTCTGAGCCTTCGTTTGGGGTTGTGTCTGGAACCTGTGGCTAGGGCATAGGAGGTGAGGGCTGTGCTTGATTTTAGCAGGTTTTGTTGTTCCTGGTAGGTAGTGACTTGATTCACTTTCAAGTATTTTACCCAGTTCTTCTTGACTACCTGTTACTCATATCTAGATGTCCCACATTTTGCTCAAAAGTGAGCATTCTCTTCTCAAGAAACAAACCCTTATCTTTAGCATTGAGGGACTTAGAGTCCCTGTTACTCTATAAAATTGTTTCTGAATTTGGAATGGGAAATATGTTGCCTCAATTCATTGTTCTCTCTAATTTCAGGATGGCAAGCTTACCAAGGAGGAGATTGTTGACAAGTATGATTTATTTGTGGGCAGCCAGGCCACAGATTTTGGTGAGGCCTTAGTACGACATGATGAGTTCTGAGGAGGAACCCATGTTTCTTCAAAAAATAATTTATTTTTACAGCTTCTCGTTTCACATGAAATTGTTTGCGCTACTGAGACTGTTGTTACAAACAAGACATGAAAAGGTGTAATGAAAACCATCCTGTCCCTGTTCTTCCTCCTCTCTGGGAGGGATGGAGGGAAACTGTGCTTCTGAGGAACAACTCTAATTAGTACACTTGTGTTTGTAGGTTTATACTTTGTATCATGTATCACATGGTGTGTTTATTTTTGTATTTGTTCTCTGGTTGGGAGCGAGATATGAAGGATCAAGTTCCTCAGCTCACACCCGTAAGCAACCTTTAGTCCTTCACTCTTTCTCAACCCTTACCATACAATTTTTGTAATTCCAACTTAACTCATTTTTTAAGCCTGAGATCAATAAGTGTTCAGGAGAGAGAGAAGGGAAGAAATACCTCCCACAATTTATATTTAGAGAGAAAACACAAGCTTGCCCATTGAAAAGTATATTTCATAAGTAGTAGGGGGCCACAGATTGCATTCAGCTGCCACTGTCCAGCAATCTGTCTGGGCAAGGACAGATCCCTGTGCTGTAAGAAAGCTTGGCTCTACTTGATTTCATTCATTCTTTTTGTTTTCCTTCCCTGAAGTACTAGCTGTTTGCTCATTTTGTCAAGCACAGCTTTTGGGGGAAGAGTTAGGGCCAGTGTCTTGAAAATCAATCAAGTAATGAGTGTGATCTCTTTACAGAGCTGTATGTATAGAGAAAGCTGGAAAACTAAAGGAAAAATAAGTGTTTTCAGGGCACAGACTTTTCTGGGTGTGCATCTGTTGAAGCGCTCAAGACTGTCTTGCCCGTTGAATCATTCCAAGTGCCCCATTCGGCTTGTGTTTCCTCAGGTGTTCTGAGGAATTAATCTTGCTTTCACTGCAGTTAAAATGTACTCCTTTCTGATCATGTCATTGAAAGTGCCTTTAATGAGAGAAAGATCACTGAGCGAGGGTTCTTTTAAGAAACCCTAAGATGAAATAAGATTATTTGGACGACCTTACATGAAAGCTTAGACCCTCCCAATGTAGTGGGGATTTTTTTCTTCTTCCTTTTCTCTTTCAGACAGTGGTTAAATAGCAGTATTAGTTAGGAGCTTGGTTGCAGTGTTCTTACCTTGTGGGCTGGTTTCTAAAAACCACATGCTGCTGACTTTACCAGGGATCCTCATACCTCAGATTGCTAACCACTTACTACCAAGACTGTTTCTGTGTCAGCTGGGGAGCTTGAGCTCAGACTCAAAAATGAGAGGCCTACAAAGGGGCTTTTTGGTTTGAGGACCATCACTCAACTCACCCTTCCTGCCTTTGTCCCACCACTCCCCATGTCCCCGCCTCCCCTTCTCCCCACTGCCAAAGACAAAGTTCATCATGGATCAACAGATTGCCAATACTTGTCAAAGAGAGGGACATTGTAGAAAGAACTGAGGAAACCGCCTTCTGTTCCCAACTCACTTTACCCATATTTTATGTAACACAAACTGTCTTTTTTGGTCCCTTTCTTACAGATGGACCTCTTTTGAGAATTACTGTATTCCAAGTTCTTAGCCCTCAGGTTACTAAGATACATACATTTATATCTAACCTTTATTATTTCATGTATCTTTCTGGATAGTACATTCAGGTGGTGCTGGGTGATTTTTATAATCTGAACCTAGGTGTATCCTTTGGTCTTCCACAATCGTGTTGAGGTGGGCTACTTGACCTGGTAAAAAGCCAGACACCATGTAACTTCATCCCAGCCTTTGCATTGAGCTCTTGAAAGTAGATATACTCCTTCAAGTTGAACCCTAATATAGGGGAATGGAGATTCTCTGCCATCCAGATTCCCCATTTTATTAAGACCAGAGATTATTACCAACT
>JAVSCE010007717.1:0-20213 GCA_032199065.1 Smutsia gigantea | reverse complement strand
GTATTCCAATAAAAAATGAAGTTTCTGGCCCCATTCTCTTTGAAATTGTGTCTGAGACCTAAAGAGAAAGTAGCTAAGGGAAACCAGCTATAGCAAAGACAACAATAACAAGGCCACAATTTCTCCATGAGACAAGAGGACAGTCTTCTGATGCATAAATCTTGTGTGTTAGTTGTGTTTCTTTCTGATCTCTTAGGTATGGAAAGTGGAAAGGAAAGGAAAGTCGGGTGACTGGAATGAAAAAGAGAAAAGCATTTTGCTGAGGTATGTGGATTACTTAGATGTTGATAGTATCTTACCTGTATTCCACCTGGTACTGGGTATTAATAATGGATTGTCATGCAGGGAAAAGGAGCTAACCCATTTGTCAGGACGTACTTTTGCAGAGTTAGAGAAATACTGAGTTTCTGTGTCATAGATGAGATACTGCAAGACTGAAGGAAAAAGAAATGGAAGATTGATGGGAAAAAATTTTGTTAATCTGTGAGAAGATAGATGTTGGGGTTGTACATAAAGCTGTTGCTAATAAGGGTATCTTGTAGGGGAGTACTGGAAACCTATTATGACTAGAGATGTGGGTGTGGATGGTATATTGATGCTGACGCTGGGAATAAAATCATTTTTATTCTCATTTATGAGCAGATATTTAATTTAATCTAAAAATCATTTTAAAAGAAACCTTATCATTGTCATGTCTTTCTTAGCATATTGTGAGATGAAGATCAACACTAGGGGAATGAAGGAGGATTGATTTTCTGGGCAGCCTATAGCAGCCCTCCCATCCACAGGCAGTCTTACTCTTTGCTGACCTTTCCAACTTTTTAGTTTTGAGCCATCCATACCCTCCTGTGTGAGGCCCCTTGAGAAGGATGGTCTGTACTAGGGTAAGGAATGAATAATAAAGACTGTGGAACATAGAGAGCTGAACTCGTTAGGAAGAAGAAAGAACTTCTTAGTGATGTAACACAATGGTCTGACCCTGAAGGAAGTAGATGATATAGGCCCACTAATTTTGTTTATTCAGGGTATTTCCAAATTATTGGATTTTTTTTATTGTTTCCTGTAAATGAAAGTCAAGAACAAAGTATTCCCACTTGGAAGGTTCCACGTCTGTTTCCTTACTATCAGACTCCCCACTTCTGGCAACCTCTTTGATGCATCTGTCTTCTAAAACATGTTCAGGGCTGTAATTAGGGTAACTAATGTTAAGAATAAATATTATTACATAAGAAACTTTATTATAACTCTTGTTTATGTACTACTGTACCCCATACCATGATTTTATTATTGACTAGTGATCAATTACTTTAAAACAAAATGTAATTGAATTTTTATATCATGTAGGTATATGTTCACATGTGCATATTCACATTAATATATAGAATCATACAACTAGTATTGGAACTGTAGATATCAATAACTTTGTGCACACTTTTCAAAACCTCTGTCTTTGTGTGTAGAAGCCATGCTGCTAAAACAAGTATGTTCTCAAGGAGTTCTAAAGCCCAGTAAAGCCCCTCAAAACCCTAATGCACACACTGTGCTTGCCTGGAGGCACCGTGAGATCGTTTAAGTTGAACTTATTTCTTAGTACTTGGGGAAAAAAAATAACACAAATCCAAATCAGATGGTCGTTGTACATTTAATGAAAAGCTTTCTGTGTAATATGAAAATAATTCTAGCAAAATATCTTGAATACTAATATGATCGCTATGTACGGGGACCCTCAGAGGACCCAGTCGATGCTGGGCTCACCAGCCAAGGAACAGCCACTTAACAAATTAGACACTTTATGAATTTTATACCATGAGATATGGTTTGACTCATATTTTATCAGAATCCATGCCATAGTGTAGTGCTAATGCTTTTAATTGTCTTTTATCATGCATGCTTCTCAGTTACAAATAATTCTGTCACACCTGGGTTCAAATACTTCCAGACTTGACCCAATCCAACTTCCTAGGAGACCTCCCAGACTCAAAAATGTCTCTCATTGTCTTCCACAGTACCTGAAATTGCTATTATGAAAATCATGCCTATAGGATAAGCTGTGTTTTCCTTTTAAAATTAAATATGTTATCTGGAAAGGGTAAAAAATTAACATGTTAAAATCATTATCAAGATGGGATTATGCAGTGGTACAGGCAGCTCCCACTCCTTTGCCCCCAGTTTCATGTGACCCTGCCTAAGAAGCAACTCTGCTTCCAGTCTTTCTGCCCTTAACTGCTCACTGAAGTGATTAGTTCCCCCCAAAGAGTGGGAGATGTAAACAAAGGGGACAGCAACACTCCTGACCTGGTTGGTCCCTTTTAGGGAGAACAGGCCACACAAAGCAGGTTAACCGAAAGATGATTAAAACTGACCATTGACAGGAGGAAGGACAAAGCAGGTAGGGAAGTTTCAGACAACAGGTACCTGCTTAGGGAGGGCAAACCCACACGGGACCCCTGTAGATTAAAACCCCAAACAGCCGTGTAGACAGCGTGAAAATGCCTAGTGCCTGAAAAGGAGCCCCAAGTGGACTGGGCAAGGGGAGCGAGATGCCAAAAACAACTGGACCTACTTCATAGTTTTGAGCTTTCTTTCAGTAGACACCAGAGATGTAAGAGAACCAGGTGGATGGAGGAGGCAGGGGATTTAAATTATTTATGGTGTGATAAGACTTGAAGAGTTTAAAGCAGGCAGCAGAGACAAGTGAGGGTACACTGAGGGGAGGGTCAGGAGCAAAAGCCGGGTTTGAATAACTTTTTTGAGGAAGCAATGACGTCAGCCGCCCAGGTGTGGCTTCAGCTTAGACACCCGGTGCTGGTGGGTAAGTGCGTATTTTCTTTTTACACGGCTGGGTTAAATTACTCCCCCTAGGTCATCCAATTAATCACTTGGAGAGTAAGGAATAGAATGAATCATTTAAGGCTCTTGTACCACATCTGGAGCAGGCAAACCCAGCCTTTCTTTCCTGAAATACCCTCTTCACTTAAAAAAATGTTGTTCAAATCAATGAAGTTTTGAGCTCTTTGACAGAGAATTTGTGAAACCCTCTTACTATATGTGTGATTTAATACTCGGGTAGTGTTAGTACATAAAAAAACTGTAAACTGCTTTCAGGCTTATCATTCATTCAAGAATTTAAAATATCTATCAGAAATACTTTGAACCCACTCCCTCCCCACCAGGCTTCAAACTATTATTCTGGGGAGCCAAAAAAAAATGAGTTACAGATCCGAGAAAGCAGTGCGTGGGGAGTTTAACTGCTGCATGACTGATTGTGTGATATACTGCTCTTTTCACTAATAACCACAAAGCAGGTAGAGGCATGGCAGACTAATTTGGTTTATATGTCCAGCTGTAAGGCTAGACACTGCATCATTCTTTTCAGAAACCAGTGACTTTAGGCATGTGGAACTTGTAGTCATGACAACAATAAACCAGTTTTGAGTCTGAGTTTCAGCTCAGAAACTGCCTTGTCTCCATTACTTCCTGCTCATGACCTGACTTTTCTTACTCTCTGGGGTTGGGGGCTGGGGATTTATGAAAGATCTTTTGAACAGAGCTCCAGTATATGTTTAATGCTTAAAATGTCTGGGTTGAAAGTTTTGCTTGCACAGATGGCTAAAGGCTGGAAAGAGGATAGATCAATCATTATTATAGCTAATGACATGGCTATAAGGGCATATACAAAGGTAAGATGATTTGGAAAATGCAAAAAGGCAGTATGAAAAGAGTGACTTGGAAGCATTTCCTTAATAACATAAAAAGAGCTATCACAAGTAAAATATTCAAACACATAGGGAATTATACTATGATTCTGAGAGGGCCTGTCCAAAGACTGCAGTGGAGAATCACCAAGCAAACATTAGCACACAAAGTTGGGTGTGTTTTTCATGTGTGTATCTAGTTTTTTAAATCTGAAGAAACAATAAACAGATGATTAATGCAGAATCCACAAGTGATTATTTGTGTGTCTCATTGTTTAATAGATTTAATAGGGGCAACTTTAAGAGACAGCATACCTCAGTGACAGGAGTATGACACCGCTGGGTTCTATGGCCTTGAAGAAATGTCCGCTGCAATATTGAAATGTTGTCCAACTACGCAAAGTCTCTTATTCAGCTGTAAAGAGAAATTATATGATTTGCCCCCTTGGGTTGCTGAGAGATGAAATGAGATAATGGAGGGAAAGCGCTCCGCTGGTGCTTGCGGTGGAGTTAGCACTCAGTGACAGTGGCTGCCAGTGTGAATGTTCTTGGTGTTGAAGGATTTGTCCAGTAACGAAAATCTGCCCTTCATGTGATTAAGATGGTTGAACTGCTTATGGGTACAGAACATATGATCATAGAGACTGGAATATTTTTATTTTCTTTCTGGAGAGATGTTTTCTGGCTTCACTATTTTCTCCATATAATCCAGACTTTAAGGAGGGTAGAGAATTAATGGCTGCAGAAGGCAGAAAGGGCAGGGTGTGAATTGCCCACATAAAAGATGATATGTCTGGAGATTTTTGTGCCTTTTTATTGTGGTTTTTTTTCTTCCCAGGAAGTGAGAAATTTCAGCCTCATTTTTGGTTCCTATTACTTTAGCACACTGACCTAGTTCTATGTGATCACCTTTTTTTAGGTTCCTACTTTCCAGCAAGTTGCTACCTCAAGCCAGTAGACAGAGAAATAAGACATAGAACAAATCCTAGAGAGAAGCCAATGCTTCCTTTCTTTTCTGTGTACAGAGAAATTGAATGATTTGCTTTTCCCAGAGATCAACTTCATGTTTTCATGATCATGTGGTTAAACTTCTTAATAAACGAGATGCCACCAGAGGCCATGTTTTTCTCCGTGACCTTGTAGAGTGTGGATCACCATGTAGAAATTGATCATACCTTCATTTATAATGTTACAGTTTGAGAAACCATGAACCACAAACTGATTATGTAATTTTTCTTACTATAAGAGTTTAATGGTGTTGCAGATAATTCAGTTTCTCTTTGTACTGTCCCCAGACTGACAATTAACAGTTTATAACTATAAGATTATTTTCTGAGATACACAATTAGATCACATTTTTATCTTACAATGGTTATGAGAGAGATAAGTTTCTGTATGTTCCTCATTAGCATGAAAGAGTTAATATAACTCCAGGAAAAGACAAATATATTACTTTTTTTCTAGTAATATTGATTTTTCTATCTTTGAAATTGATTAAAACAATGGGATGATTAATACAAGAGAAATTTAAACACTGACAAATAAGAATTTGGAAGTATAAAATAAATACATGTTACACAATTACTGTATTGCTAAAAACATGATTGAGTGAATAACTTTTCTGGACATCATGAGCATTATTGAAAAGTATAATTATATGCTTATAAAGGACCATTACAATAACATCACTATAAAAACAATATATTTTCATCCAAAATGGGCTTGCATTGATAATTTTTCACCATCTTTTAATTAGATTAAGATAAAAATGTAGCCAAAGTTTGGAAGATTTTCGTGTTCTTTCACAAGACCTCATAATTTCATAAATATCGGTCTCAATGTTTCCAAGCTTTGAAGGGGATTTTGAAAAGCACAGGTCACTTTTTTTTTACTAAGTTAGAATATGTTTAGTCTATGCAAAAGATAAATCTTTTGAAGATTCAAAGTCTTTAAACATGCCCAGGGGGAACAATTGTCTTTGTAGGAGTTTCCTCCTGGAATACTTCTGTCTCTTCAATATTGGTATATTTTTGTTGGCGCTCAGAAATGTTGCTGACAAAGGCATTTTGAGGAAGGGAATTGAAACGATGGAAAAATAGATCTATTCCTCAATATGTACCAGAAGGCTGATTCATCAAATGTGGATTAATGTTTATGATGTGCATAACAGAGCTCCAGGTTTTCTGGTGTATATGGAGGAATATTAATGACAAAAGGCCAGATTCTTCCCCTTTGAATTCTCTGTGGATCTCTCTCAAGCACCAGAGCAGAAGTGGAATCCAGGAGTACAAATGTAGATTTAGTCAAAGCAAACCTCCATTCCAGAGCTTGATTACATATATCTATATTTTAAAAGAGACCCAAGTTTTTTACTAGTAAGTACAATAATTCAATTGATTCATAGACGCTTAAAATCAAATTATTCAATTCAGCAGCCAATTTTCTTACCTTGGGCTGGCACTAAAAGTTACATATTACCTAGTTTGCAACAAAATTTCTGCAAAGGTAAAGGATTTAATTGTAAGGATTCATCATAATTCATTGCCAAGAATTGATATACAATAGCCAGGCTGATTAATTTATAGTTTGTATAAGTATTTATTATGATATCATTTCATGTTCATTCACCTTTTATCAAAGATTCATTATTCATGTATTTTTATTATTATTATTATCATTATTACTATGTTCTGAAAACTTTCAAATGATTTTTTTTGTCATTCGTGTATCTTGTGTTATTACCACTGAATGTGAAATAGAATTTTTTTTTGCTTCTCATTGACCTTATTTTTTACATATTCTGATCATTCTTGAACCAGTAGCTTCAGGATAGATGTAAAAGTGATGAGAGTTTGATTTAGCTTTGGCTTTTATGATCAGTTACCCACAAGGAAATAAAGCTTTGATCTGCTTCCTTGGAAAGTTAATCGCAGTGATTATGTGGAGATGTGTGCAGTGGTAGCTACAGGGACAGACATCTTTAATCTCTTGGTGTTGAATACTTAATCCAGTTTGGATTCCTGGCAAGGAGATTTAAAGAAAGAACAATAATTACACTCTTCATGGGCTTTGTTTTCAGGAATGAGTATCTGGTAGCTCTGCTTGCTTTTTTACAGTTTAACAAGCATGCTTAAGAAAACAGATTGAGACTCACTGGGAGTGATGTGAAAATTGATGGTATTTCTGGTTCTCAAATAGGTAGATTTAAATGATGTGCATTAACAATGGGGCGGTTTAGGTGAGGTGTTTACTATTCAGCTTGTTTACCTTGGCAGAGTGACAGCTGAAGAGAGACTACACAATTTCCAGAGGAATGATTTAAAAATTATTCTAGAACTGGAACCACTCTTATTAAAAAGGGCTCATCTTTTCTTATAAATAAAAACTTTATATGCTGATGTAGGCTATAAAATGGCCACTAAATTTCAATATAACACAGCTTCATTAGAAAATGTCCTTAAGCAAAAACACATTTATTTTTAAAATTGCTACTCCATATTATTGAGAAAATATACATTTAAGCCAATTTTATTAGTTAATCCATTTCTTAAGATAACATATATTATCTCTCAGTTTACATTATACATTATATTTTATAAAGTAAATGTCAAAAAGGAAAATAGAAAATAAAAATCTTATCAACCTTTCATAAATATTTCACATTCATGATGTTTTAGTGTAATAAACATACAAGTTAGTATCTTTTCCGGTTAACATTATTTATAAAGTTTTTCTTCATGTTGTTCCTTATTATGCATAAATATAACCTTATTTCTGTTAGTATGCTATCAAGTATATTACCATAATTTATTCAACTATACCTCTACTTTTCTTTCTCTGTTATGAATAATCGTGGAACTTATTTGTATTGAAATCTGAAGTGTTGGCAAAAGCAATAATGTCATTTAATACTTGTGCTAAATCTTCATTTTTGATTACAAGAACTTATAAGTAGACCTGTTGGACAGTAATCCTGGTATCAGAACAAGGATAAGTAAGATTTTGTACAGGTCTCAATCATTTTCAGTCTAATAATTCATAGTTTTAAGTAAGTTGATATGTAAAGCAAATATTTAATAATTAAGATTTCCCATCAGAAGTAAAATTTGGTTGCTAGCCTTCTATTTTAATTTATCATAAACAAAGGTGACCCTTCCCCTTCCTCCCTTCCTTAAGCAGTGCAGCTCTTGTTTCTTGTGAGGGAGGCCCTGAAATTTTGTGACCTTTTTTATTATCTTGTAAAAGTACATGTTCCAAATGAGGTAAAATTTAACCGTAAGAATTTGTCTAATGTATAGAATGGCAACTGAGCAATAGCTGAATAAAAGTTTCTGTGTCATGTGGGGGAAGATCTATTTGACTTTACATTATTATCAAAATGTACTTTTTTAGGAATTCCTGAAACTCCCTAAAAAAGATACCATGATAAATGGATCTAACCAAAGTTTTCCTAGAATTGCCAAAGTTTCTTGTAGCCTGGGCACATATAATTTTAGAATGTACTTGGGGTTTTTATAGACTGCCTCCAAGGGAAGAATTCACGCAGTTGTTTAAATTGCACTAGTTCTGGTTTTGAAATGAATTGAGGAAATGCTCTGGCATTAGGTAGACAAAGGATAAATTCTGTTTATAATCCAGCTCTAAGTACCCTTTATCTTCTATATCTTTGATTCCTGTGCTTTACCTACTCTGCTCAATGGCAATTTAGAGAGGTGAGTGACATTATTTATAATTCTGGAACTTTCTCAAGACTAGAGATAATAAATTCCTCAAGCAGAATCTTCCATTCAGCATTATTTAGGTATTTTTCTCCTCGTTGTCTGGATAGTGCCAAAGTTTAGTGTATCCAGATTTAAAGGTCAACTCTACAAGAATTTACACCCCTGTCACTCAACATGAGGTCTCAGGGCCCATTTGGGCCCCAGAACTGTTACTGATTCAGGTGAGATAAAGAGTTGGGGCCAGAATGTCAATCACCTGAGTTGCTAAGCATGCTGTTTAGTTCATCTGATGATTTTTATGTAGCAAAACTTTCTTGAGTACTCCTGGAGTATTGGGAATGAACAGCTCAAAAGACAGGCTAATTTGAATAGCTGTTTTTTAGATCTTTCTTTCAAACTTTGTATTAATGCTAAATATGTGGAAACATACAAGTACTTGATGTGAAAAATGAATATTTGCTGGTAAAATTGGACAGCAGCATTGGAGGTCAGAGAACCTGGATCTTGGTTTAGACTCTGCCATGCACCAGTTGTATGGCTTCACGTGAATCATTTAATCTCTGTGGGTTTCAGTTTTTCTCGTTTGCAAAATGGCCCCGAATTGTTTTGAATTAAATATTTTAATGAAATGTAACAAATTTAAAGGAACGGAGTGTAGTGATGCATCGTATTCTCACATCTACAACTATGTTGGTATCATATAAAAACTACTGATTAAATGAGAGGACAAGTGCTAAATGTATTAATTTTAACATTTAATTTGGACACCACCCCAACTCTCATCTCTTGAATATTTCCCATGTTCAAACACACACTTTGGTGTTGAAAAAGTCTCCTTCTCTGGCCAGAGCATGTCTTTATTGGTTACAATAATGTTCTGGAATTCAACCTGCTGGTAAAGAAATATACTTTAGCCAAAAATCTCATTTATTTCCATGTCACCTTTATTAGGGATGACAACACCCATTTTCTCTTGTGTACAGTCATAAGACCTAGACCTTTAATGTATAGGAGAAAACATTAAGAGTTGTCAACTCTTGCTTCACTTTTATATGTGGTAAAGCCTTATCATTCTCATTCACGACAAAAACATTATAAATAGGTATTGCAGCAATTTTAGTGATAGCCCAGTCTCTTTCATGAGAAGAGCAAAACCAAATTAGAGAAAGACATGTTCCTAGAAATGGAAATGGCATTAAAAGCAAATTGTTTGAGGAAAAGCTTGCAATACTACTAGCAAGTAACATATGTTAGTTTCCTCCTCCTTATTAAACAGGCGTCTTATTCAATAAGCTAGTCAACTCACGCCATTCCAATTTGCAGGGTGTGGGAGCTTTTTCCAGGCTATGTACATGTGTGCATGTGTGTGTGTGTTGCCATTATTGTCCTTCTGCCATCCCTCTCAGTAACATATTACCATCCTGAGTTTACTGCAGTAAAGTCTCTCTTTAGCATCTCAGCTCAGATAACTCCACAATATTGTAGTACCTGGTGGCTTCCCAACTCCTTTTCACTCTAATTCTCTCCATATAACATCCTAGAAGCAAAGTGGACCACGATCTTAGATCACTCTTATACCCCATCCCTTTCCTTTGCTCTTATCCTTCCATCCGGAGCCTTTTGTCTAGATGCCCCATTACTCCTTTTCAATTTAAAATTGAAGTTAACAAGCTTTTATCAATTATGTTCACTGCTCTATTTGGAAAGGGTAGGTCCTCAAATATTTGCTGAACTGAATTATTGAAACACAATCTGCCAGGATCTGGGCCAGTTGCTTTTTTCTTTATATTTGTTTCTTAACACTTGAGCTGGATGTGACTGCTCTCTCCTTTAGACTCACATGGCACTTGCTTTGAACCTGCCTTGTGATATTTATCACTTAGTATGTAAACATGCAGGCCATGTTGCCAGACAGAGGGAAGTTCAAAGCCTGGCTCCTACCTAACTATATAATCTTGAGCAGGTTGTTTAATCTCTCAAGGACCCAGTTTTCCATCAGGTGAGGATGCTCCTGTCTACCCCATTAGATTTTTATGAAGATTGTGTGACATAATATGTATGCAAAGTACTTTGCTTTTAGTAAATGTTAATAAGAAGAACTAAGATTGTATCATACTTACGTTCCAGTCACTATTTTAAATTATTTACATTTATTAACCCAGCTGTTCCTCACAGCAACGCAATGGAACAGGCACTATTCTCCCTGTTTGCAGATGAGGAAACAAAGACACAAAGGGTTAATTGCCTTTTCAAGGACACAGAATGGGTAAGATTTAAGAGTCTGGATTGCACCAGGGTGTCTGGCTTCTGCATTAACTGTAGCCTCTCAGTACTTGTGTATTGTTCTCTCCTCCTTATTGTTAGGAAGAGAACAATATAATGGAAATAGTCATAAAACCAGAATTTTACTCCTATATGCTATAGCTGAGCTGACTTATTTGTAGATTATCAGCCACTATTTACTCATGGGTGAGTCACTTAATAACTTTAGGCCTTAATTCAGTATTCTTATCTGTCAAACAAAAGAATTATAAGGCAAACAACCTCTTTTTGTCTTCCCAGCATCCTTTTTATTAGGAATCCCGTATTCCTCCGACTTATTTCAGGAGGACTGTCAGTCACTTGGCCACCAGCTCCCCACTCGTGCAGGGCCTACAGAGATTTCCATATTGCCAGACAGGGTGATTAGGCTGGTGGTGAACATATAAACTAAGCATATAAATAGAACATTGTATGTGTAAACTGTATGGAGCCAGGGGAAAGTGAGCCCTTTTTAATTTTCAGAATATAGAAGCTGAAATAATCATGAAGGCATGAAGGTGTCAGGGACCACCTCTCCCACCAGCTAGGAAGAATCCGCTTAGATTAAGTCCAACACGAAAAAAGAAGGGTTGTGAAATTGGGGTTTGTAGAGAAAGAGAAAATAGGTTACAAGAATGAGCATTTTGATGGTTATTTTGCTTCAGATTCAGCTCTATCTGAAGTCAGACTACTTTGATACTTTTTGTTTTATGATTCAATACAAATTTTTTTTCCTTATATTAGCACGAATTGACTTTGTCACTAACAAGAGGAATAGTTCTTATTCACAAAGGCTTAAAGGGACGATTTCCCTTCTAGCCATAACATTCTGTAACCATAAATTTCATTATATCCTCGCAGTCCTAAAGGAATATGTTTTTTGAGCTAAGCAGTTACTAATTACATGTTTTCTAGAATAAACTGAATTGTTCAAGCCACATCCCAGTATAAAAATAGGTGTACCTGGGAACAGGAGCATATATTTCAAGTACATTTTATAGGTTCCCAATGATTGACTACCTTTGATAATGATCTAAAATAATTAAATCCAGCCCTCCATTGGCTTGGAAACTGTTCCTGAACCAGCTGGCTTCTCCTGGATCTTGTTTGGAAAACTAGCTTTTACTAGCGGACAGATTGCAAATAAAAGAGTGGTTTGCTGGGCACATCTATTCCTGAAATTAACAAGCAACACAAAAGATGACATTGTTGAGGGATAGATGACTAGGATGTAGAGAAAATTTCCAATGATCAACCCCTATCCAATAACATGGGGTCAGATAATTCAAAGGGTCTCTTGGAAGAAAAGAACAAAATGGCTCTCCCATTCTGGATCACATCATGCTATGCTAGATCACTGGGAACCTATAAAATGTACTTGAAATACATGCTCCTATTCCCAGGTACACCTATTTTTATACTGGGATGTGGCTTGAACAATTCAGTTTATTCTAGAAAACATGTAATTAGTAACTGCTTAGCTCAAAAAACATTCTTTTAGGACTGCGAGGATATAATGAAATTTATGGTTTACAGAATGTTATGGCTAGAAGGGAAATCATCCCTTTAAACCTTTGTGAATAAGAACTATTCCTCTTGTTAGTGACAAAGTCAATTCACACACACCCACACCTACACACAAAGCACAGTTTGATACTCACAAAGATGAAGAGATGTTCAGATGCAATGTGTTAGTAACACACAAAGATATTTAAAAACTGCTTTCAGTTGGATAAATATGTATACATATATACCTACTGCTTCATACTTCCAAGTGTACTCATATACCTAGAACCACATGGAGAGATCCCCTCTATAATCCCAGAACTAAATTTCAAAAAGAAAGCAGGCTCTCTTAAACCTTTCCCATGTGCTAAGAATTATGCTAAATGCTTTGTGCATTATCTCATAATCCCCTCAACAGAGATATGAGACAATCTCTCTACCCCCATTTTATAGATGAGGAAATTGAGACTTACAGAGTTTACACAACTGGCCCAAGTTTCACACCTAGTAAATAGTGCAAGTCTTTCTGGCTTTAAATGCTCACCTTTAATCACCACCCTAAACCTCTCCCAGATCTAATTAGTTTACGTGATAAAAATACAGAGACCTTGTCTGCCCAACAGAAAAAGAGTAAATAGTTGAGATAGTGAGATACACTGAGACAGTGTAATACTGTAGGAATGGGAGAAAGGGAGGAGTTATATGGTACACGAGAAAAGAATCAAGTTGTAATCATTTAGGGATCTAACACTGGAAAAAAAGGAAGACAAAGGCATGCAGTCTCTTCCCAAGTGATATATCCTTTTCATTTACTGTGACTTGGTTCATGTCATGTGAATTCTATGTTTAACATGAACTCATAGTTTCATAGCTCAAACCTGCTTGGCTGCTAGCATCATCCTTAGGGCTCTGCCAGCCACAACTGAGCAATACCGCCAGCAGCAGCAAGGCCGCGCAGGCTGCAGCATGCCAGATACAGCTGCCGAGAGCTAGCAGCAGATTTAGTGTTTCCTGTAGAGGCTCCCTGAGAAGAAAAGTTCCCAGCTTGCTTGTATATGACTAGTTTATGTTTCCATGATGCCTTGAACCATGGCTTTTTAGGGGTCATTTCATTTCATAAACATTGTTCTGACTCTATAGGGAATCAGGTGGATTCACACAGTCATGCTTATGGAAACAATGACATTTGATTTTTAAGTGGAAAATATATTGTTTCTTATTAGCTTACGAAAAGGGCTCTTCAGAGGCATGCAAAAGATTAGGGCAGTGTTTGTACAATGTTCATCCATTTATTGAACTGATGGAGACAAGGTATCGCTCGATGATGAGATAAAGCTTTAAAAGCCTTGGAAATGCGGGAGGTCTTTCAAAGCATGGGCAGGGAACTCCATTTAACACAACACAGAATATTAGCTGCTCACATCTGTCCGTAGCTCAAGCAGAAATAGTGATGGAGTCTCAGAGCTAGGGACTGGCTCCCCATGGCGTCGCTCTAAACAGTTATATAAGCTTTGGGGAATAGCTTCGGTGTGGTTCCACATGTGGTTCCTTTTTATGATGTCAATTGATTGATGCAACATCACTGAACTTTGGAGTTTGGCTCAATCATTCCCTTAAAAATTCAGAAGTGAAAATATTTCTTAATACCTAGCTTAATGTATTTATTTCCTAAGCCTCTATAATGAATGGGGTTATGTGAAAAATAGTTCACATTTTTACTTCATGAGCATGTTGATACATTGAGATACCAGTTTTCCATCAATAATATTTATTGAAAGTTTTCTATATGTTAGGCGTAGGATATATTTTACTCTGTTTAACAGTCAATGCATTTTTATCTCTTTGCTTTGTTTATTGCTGTCTCCCTTTGTTAGAGTATAAGCACCACAAGGGAAGGGACGTTTGTCTATTTTATCTGCTGCTAAGTCTTAAGCTAGACCTACAATCATGCCTGGGTCCATTAGGTTTTCAATAAATGTGTTTCACACAAATGAACAGGGACTATGCTAAGGGTTTTATAGGCATGTCTTTTTGAATGTTCATATCAACCCATTAAAGCATTAAACCATTAAAGCATGTTATGTTTCCATTTCTATTTTACTGATGAGAAAAATGAGGCTTTGAGGATTTAAATAAATTTCTCAAGGCCATATAGCAGATATATTATAAAACCTGGGTTCCAATATAGAACTCTTGTCTCCAAATGTCATGTACCTCATCCCTGGCTCACACTTTTCTCCTGAGCAATTCCACATACAGTCTAAGCTCACATGACTAAAACATCTTACCCTCTGCTGGCTGAAGTCCCAGTGGGTGTGTGGAAGGGTCTATCATGGTCCCTAGGATTCCAGTTGTGTCTGTCATTAGTCAGAGTCATACTTTCATTGCATTTCCCTTTTTTTCCACCTGTGTAACTGTCAGAAGCCTGTGAGAGATGTCACTGCTTTGGAGTTTCTCTGGCACACAAGCGATGGTGAGCCACCTCTGGAGAAGAAAGAACCAGCCCCATTGTAAGGCATTAAGAAATCATTCATAGCTCTTTCTCAGTTTCTTCATCTGCCTGAGTGTGTCTCGCATTTTAGGTGATACACACATTAGTACAGGGTGTGTTTGTGGTTTGGGTTTAAAGGCAAATGAGAGAAGAGAAAAGGATTGAAGAAAAAACAAGTCATATAAATACTATGAGTGCCTCCAACACTGGGGAAGATACAAGTTATAAAAATGAACAACAGAACTGACACGTCCACAATGAGTTATTCTCCCTCTAGAACAGGAGAGAAGGTCACCACAACACTGGTAATGGAAGGCACTGTCACATCTTGCTTGGTTCCTGGGCTCCTGGCCTTCCCCAGCCATTGCCCACTGTCCTTGGGACCCACCCATGAGTTTTGTCCTCTTGGTCATTCTTTTCTACCCCTCAGCCTTTTCTTCATAGCTTTGCATGGTAAATGTATAGGGTCACAGTCTGAGAGATGATTCAGACATGTATAAAATATACTTTGTAGGTTAAGATAAACAAATGATACGTAAGCATTAGCCGCTCTGCTTTTCCTATACAGAGGACAGTTTGTCTAGGATTTTGTGTCAAAAAATACTCAAGGAGCTTTGCCAATGAAGAACTGATGCCTAGTATCCCAATTCTCTTTTTGGAGGCTAAGACTTAGCCTGAATATTATCCACGACCTTTTAGTCTAGTCTGTCTAAACTGGATAGTTAACAATTTGTTGTTGAGAACAGTGATCTGAAAAGGACGTGTATGGTGGGTGCTGGGGAGGATGAAAGGAGTGGGCAGAGGTTATTTTCTTCCCCTTCAACTTATATTCCCAGAGACTCATACTACTTGAGTGGTAGTGTGTGGCACAATACTGTGTCAGCTCTGACTTCCCATTTTAATCACTGGAGAATTTTTAAAAAATACTTATGCTTGGGCCCGCCCCAAACCAATTAAAGCAGTATGTCTAGGAATGAGGCATTGAAATTTTTGCAAAAGCACCCCAGGTGATTCTAATGTGCAGCTAAGGTTGAGAGCCACTGGGGTAAAATAAGAACAGCAGGTTTTAGAGTCTGATAGGCCTGTGTGTGAAACCCAGACATGCCGCTTTTTGTGTGTGTGACGTTGGGAAAGTTTTTGAAGCTTCCTAAACTCATGTTCTTACCTTGTAAAATGGGGAAGGTGTGCCTTCAGCAGAGGGTCATTTTAAAGATAAAACAGAAAATGTATGTGACATAGCTGGTACAGTGCCTAGCAAATGATTGGTGTTTAATAAACGAGGGTTATTAACACTATCATCATCATTAGCTTGGAAAAGACTGTCATTTCTCTATGTAAACAATGCATAGTAACAGCGAAGAGCAGGCACACACCAGAGACCACTCAAGCCATCTGCTCTTTGTCAGATGGAATATTGTACTATGATTATTTCTGCCGCTTTATCAAATCTATTTTGAACCCCAGGGCTGTAATGGTTGAGACTATTCTGGCAGTTCTCTACTAAAGGATAAAGAGTTCCCAGTCTTAAGACACTTCTTACAACATTTAGATTTAGTTTATTCATTTTAATTTGGGCTCTATTCTTTTAGCTGCATCCTTCCAAAATGCTGAAAAATTTAAAATATGTATATTATTCTATTGTGGACTGTTCTTCATTGCTCTTTGGCAAGATCAAAAACCATTATTTATTCAGTACTCCTTTCCAATTAGATAAGAAGCCCTACCATGTTTTTGGTCTTTGAATAACAACTTGCTCTTGAATCCATTGCCACACAGATTCTACCTCCTTTATGTAAATCAGGCACTTCATTAGCTACAGAATTTCAGACTAGATTAAATCCATCATTAAAACTGGTAAAAATACAGAGTACTGTTCAATGCGGATGAGACTCACTAGAATTACATGCAAGTACATATGACACCAGTGTCCTTATAGGCTTTGTTTCTTGGACTTTTTCATGACTTGTAGCCAGTAAACCAAATGGCTTAGCTATGTAGGGTCCACCTTTTCTCAGTTACTAGCTTGGTAACTCTTTGCCCCTTTATCTTTAGTTTTTGTACCTGCCAATTCATCCCATATAATGAATCCAGATAACTCCCTTGGCCCTTTCATCCTCTTCTTCATAAACCTTTAAAATTTTCCTGCATTTCTAATAAAATCCAGATCATTTAGGACAATGGCAAAAGTTCCGTTTACTTGAATTTGGAAGCAGACATCTGGATTTGGATTCTGTCTTTGCAGCTTTTTAGCTTTTTAGCTCTGTGCATGTGGGTTTATTATTTTTCTTCTCTAAGCCTGTTTCATCATCTGTAAAATGAGGATAAAAATAACTACCTTGGGGTTTAATGAGCATTAAATGAAATAACTTCTGCACATTACTTAGTACAGTGGGTGGCTCCCAGTGCAAGTTCAATTAACATTAGTCACCTTCTCTGACCCTCTGACTCTAGAAATATCATTTTGTTTCTGTTAAACAGCAGAGTATTGCTTATATAACTAGGAAAATTAATCAAGTCCACCAAGGTTAAGTAACTTCCCAGAGTAATACCATGAATAAAAATGCTCATGTCTTGGGAGCTGTTATGAGAACCTTCACAGTCTCTGAGGACTGGTGTATGGCCAACAAGGTCACAATAACACAGCACTCAAAAACACTGAGATTAAGGCAGAAGAAAAGACAGAAGGCAAAGCACTGAGATGCAGGCTAAAGCATTCATGACTCAAGGGTATGGCTAATTTTAGGCAAACTGGGGAAACTTTAGTCATGTTCATTCTGGCCTATGGAAGCCTGCGTAGGACCATATTCTCTTCTTTCTCTCCAAACCTACTGACCAGTAGAGAAACAGAGTGAGCAGAGAGGATTGAATTCTAGCTTAACACAAACCAATACTCCATCTGCCTTTATAGTTTGTATTAATCATGCCTTCGTTCTTCCTCTCATTTATGTTTCATGTGTGATAGATCTATGTGAGTAGCATATACTGACTATTCAGTATATTTCTCTGCCATATTTTAACTCATTTGATGGCCACCTTTGTTTCTCCATTTAATGAAAACATAATTATTCAATGTCTTCACAGCCAATGACCATTTTTTTCTATATTTTTAATTTATGCTTAGCTGATAGGGTGACCAGCCAGCCTGGCTTGCCAGGCCCAGAGAGGTTTTCTGGAATATGGGGATTTCAGTATTAAAACTGAGACAGTTGCTGGGAAATTGGAAAATTTAGCATCACGCTAAAGGACTTTTCAGCTTTTCAGAGAGAAATAGAAGGTTTTGTTCTTATTCCACAAGGTGTTTGCAGTCTAGCTGAGGAAACAGGATGCATGAGACCAAATACAGGACAATTGGAGAAAGAAATCAAGCCTAAGTGTGTGGGGCACAGACTCTAAGAGATGCAATGTTTTGGAACTGGTAGTGGGAGGGTGATGATGAAGAGAAACCTTCCTTGCAAAAGTCAACTGAAAATGAGAGTGCTCAGACAGGATAGAAGTTGGGGAACCCGAGAGGAGAGGGGTGGGCTGAATGCAGAAGAGATGCAGTGTGAATGTGACACAGTACTGCGTGCAGCAGACTGCCCTGGGGCTTTGAGGGTGAGGTGGGTAGCACAGAAATGCATATTGTGAATCCAAACGGAAATGAAGTCTGACAGGAATCTGCAGTTTCGGGTAACTTTTGTCTGGCCTTCTAACATCTGCCTGGGTAGACTGAGAATTGACTGCAGTTAAGATTTACATTTGGCTGCTCAGATTTCACACAAGGACAATTCATGCATCTCATGGAATAAACAAACATATGTGTACAAATGCTCATACCTGTTTAACTGGAACGACCGTGTGCAGTATGTCAGAGAGACAACATCTATCATGGAATGTTTTGTGTGGTGAAGTACTGGATAGCAAAACCAAAAGCCTAGAATAAAGAAGTTGCAGCAAAGAAAATTAATAACTGCTCTTTTTACATAGAATTTACCCTTTAACTGATATTGGCAGCCCCAAATGTTTGGCTTGCAGGGCACCCTTGCCATTTGTTTTACTGCTCCTCTGCAAGTTATTTGCCTCTAATTTTAGCAACTGAACTATCTTTTTAATCCTTCTGAATTAACATGCCTTCTGCATCATCGAGGAACTGAAATGAAAGAGGAAGTTACATGGGATGACATTCCATCTTTCCTGAAGAACAATTTTCTTGTCAAAAATTCAAGAGGAAGAATGTGAAATCTTTTTTTTTTTTTCTTTCTACATTTGTTGCCAGTCTTGACTTAAAATTCAGATGAACTGCATTTTCTTTGACTGGTTCTGCTTTCATACGAACTCTGTAAAATATTCCATTCCTTCCCACCACCCCTTCCCTCTCCTCAAAAGCAAGATTCTGCTTCTCAGAGTAAACAGGCCCTGCTGAGCAGAGCCCATGGCCCATTCAAAGCCCACTCCATTCAGGAGGAAATCAGATCCTTGGGCAAAATAGGTGAAGAAAAAAAGGCAGCTGTGAAAACATTTAGTCTGTTTTTCTCCTCAACCCCTGCTGGCCCCCTGGCTTCCCAGCCCCCACCTCTACGTGATTTTTCCATCCTCCACTTCATGTGCTGGAAACGCGGGACCCTCCGTGTAGGGCGAGGAGATGGAGAGCAGTCCCTGGCCTCTGCATCCTTACAGCCATCTTTTGCCTCTCCACCTTCCTTGCCGCACTCCTGGAGGATAGTCGAAAGATTGATTGGATGATTTTTTGGCAGCTTTTTGCAAAGCCTGCAGCCACAGCTTGGTTTAATTAGGGAATCAGCGTTTCTTTTATGTAGGTCACATCAGGTTTTGATTCCAGATCTCATATAGCTCTAACCTTTCTAAAAAGTCAGAAACGCATGTGCAGTTGGAAGAAGTTTTTTTAAAAAGGTTTTTCATAATTTTCACCGGAGCCATTTACGCTAGTGTGGCTGTGGTCTCTCTCTCCTTTTGTCTAATTATCAGAACAAGGGTGGCATTCTGGGAAGCCCTTTCTTCCAAGAGACTCCTGCTGTCTGAAACACATCCGTCTATATTTTAAACTATGAGCAGGGGTCTGGGGGTGAGGGAGGGTTGATGGTCTTTTACTTGTTTATGCATTTGCACCCGAGAGGTTTTCATTGATTGTCATTCTACAGACTCTAATACTGAAGAGTCTGTTTGGCCTGAGTGGAAAAATGCTTAACCAGTTAATCTTTGAGATGTAATTAGAAATAAACACAAGGTAGTAAGAAAGAAAGCAGGTGGGGCTTTATAATGACACTTCATGAACTGAAACCCCATATTTAATAGTCTCAAGTCATGGGCAGCCTGTAGGACACTTTGTTTAAAAATTTGATAAAGAACAAAGAACATTCATTGACAGGTAGCTGTGTAAGAGCCACGGATGATTTTGGAAGTCAGAATGATCACCGTGGATGCTTGTATTGCCTTTGAAAAATTTGAAGCTAATACAGAAATTTGTTATAGTTAGGGCATGATTCTGATTTAAATTGTTCT
>JAVSCE010007715.1:0-63436 GCA_032199065.1 Smutsia gigantea | reverse complement strand
TCCGTAAGGAATCCACTCCAAAACTACCAGATCTAATATCTCATTTCAGCAAGGGTGCAGGATACAAAATTAATACACAGAGCTCTGTTGCATTCATATACCCTAATGATGAACTAGGAGAAAGAAACCAGGAAAGAATTCCATTCACAATGGCTTCAAAAACAATAAAATACCTAGGAATAATCCTAACCAAGGAATTTTAAGACACAAAATATGAAACTTACAAGACAATCATGAGAGAAATTAAAGATTCCTATAAATGGAAATACATCCCATGCTTATGTATAGGGAGAATTTGTCGTTTCAAAACGGCCATGCTGCGTAAAGCAATCTACAGATTCAATGCAATTCCTATCAAAATACCAACAGCATTCTTCAACGAGCTAGAGTAGATCGTTCAAAAATTCATATGAAACCACAAAAGATCCCTAATCGTCAAAGCAATCCTGAGAAGAAAGAAAAAAGGCTGTGTGCATTACGGGCTCTCCGTCTTCAAGAACTACTACAAAGCCACAGACAATTTGGTACCGGCACAAGTACACACCCACACACCGATGGAACAGAGTAGAGAACCCAGTATAAACCCAAGAATATATGCACAATTAATATACAACAAAGAGCCATGGATATGCAATGGGTGAAATGACAGTCTCATCAGCAAGTGGTGTTGCCAAAACTGGACAGCTACATGCAAGACAAAGAACCTGGATTACTGACTAACCCCACACACAAAAGAAAACTTAAAATGGATAAAAGACCTGTACAGATGTCACAAAACCATAAAACTCTTAGAGGAACACAGAGGCAAAAATCTCTTGACTATAAACATGAGGAACTCTATCCTGAATGAATCTCCTTGGGAAACGGAATAAAAAGCAAAAATGAACAAATGGGACATCAGGGACAAAAGCTTCTGTACAGCATCGGGGGCCATCAGCAGATCAAAAAGGGATCCTACAGCATGGGACAGTACATTTCTAAATGACATATCCAATAAGGGCTTAACATCCAAAATATAGAAAGAACTCACATGCCCCAAGAGCCAAAGAGCAAAAGACCATATTAAAAATGGTCAGACGATATGAACAGACGCTTCTCCAAAGAAGAAATTCAGGTGGTCAAGAGGCACATGTAAGGATGGGGCACGTCGCAAATTATTAGGGAAAAGCACAATAAAACCACAATGAGGTATCATCTCACACCAGTGAGGATGGTCAACACTCAAAAGACTAGGAGACACAAAAGCGGGCGAACCCTCCTCCACTGCTGGTGGGAATGGAAACCAGTTCAAGCGTTGTCGAAAGCAATATGGAGGTTCCTCAAAAAAACAAAAAAGAGAAATACCATTTGACCAGGGTATTCCACACCTGCAATTTACACAAAGAATACAAATTCTCAGACTCAAAAAGACATATGCACAGTTATGTTTATTGCAACACAATTTAAAAGAGCCAAGATATGGAAGCAACCTAAGTGTCTGTCAGTAGATGACTGGATAGAGAAGAGATGGTACATAGACACAATGGAATGCTACTCAGTCCTAAGAAAGAAACAAACCCGACCATTTGTAACAAAACGGATGGTGCCAGACGGTATTGTATTCAAGGAAATAGGCCTGGCCGAGGAAGAAGAGTATCAGATGATTTCACCCATCTGTGGAGAATAAGAACAAAGAAAAAACTGAAGGGACAAAACAGGAGCAGACTCAACAGAAACCACTAATGGACTAACAGTTACCAAAGGGAAAGGGACTGGGGAAGAAGGCTGCGAAGGGAGGGATAGGGGGGGTAAGGGGGCATTACGATGAGCACATATAATGCAGGGTGGGGGACACGGGGAAGGTAGTATAACACAGAGAAGACAAGTAGTGTTTCTGTAGCATCTTACTACACTGATGGACAGTGACTGTAATGGGGTATGTGGTGGAGAATTGACAATAGGGGTGTCTAGTAACCATAATGTGGTTCATGTAATTGTACATTAATGATACAAAAATTGAAAAATGGAAAATTAAAGAAAAGGAGAGCTTGTCCACTCCTTCCATCAGATGCCTGTTAATGACCACAAGGGGCAGGCACTGTGATATGTCTTGTGGAACTAGGAGTGAACGAGTCGGGCTAGGCCCTAACCCTTGAGGGCTCACAGCCAATGGTGTAAACAATTAATACATGATAAACAGACACATAAACAGGTGCTTGCCATCACTACCTGGGGAGACAGCTCCCATCCCTTACTGGGCAGAGGTATGGACAGCACCGCACATCATTGAACCAAGCCAGTGCAAATCCCTTACTTCAAGAACCTCATGCCAAGTTCGGTTCCACTTCAGTCTCTGGGCTCTTCCTGCTCTGGCCAGCAGGGACTTCACCTCACTGTGGTACCTCTGGCTGCCTCCGAGCACCTGGACAGAGGCATGTGGACCTAGCATCCATCCAACATGGAAACCTTTTCCCAAGACGTTCCTTGTGGGCTTTCCTGAGGCCATGGCCTCGGGCCATGGGGCACAACACAACACAGCGCTCCTTCGAGTGTCTCACACCCAGTGATCTGGGGAAAGGGCTGGCCCAACATTGGGGTGCCCGGTTACCGGGATTCCAAGTTGTGCTGGGCTCCATCGTCCAGGAAGTGAGGTCACTGTCTGCGGTCCCCTTTCCTGGCCTACAACTGGAAAATCGATCATCATCATCCAGCACATCAACAAAAAGGACAAAAACCCCACGATCATCTCCATAGACGCTGGAAAGACATTCGACAAAATTCAACATTCATTTAGGATAAGAACAATCAACAAAATGGATATAGAGGGCAACTAACTCAACATAATAAAGGCCATATATGACAAACCCACAGCCGACATCATACTTAACACAGAGAAGCTGAACGCTTGTCCTTTTAACATCGGGAAAAAGACAAGGATGCCCACTCTCCCAACTTTCTAGTCAACATGATTCTGGAGTCCCTACGACGCCTATCAGTCAACACAAAGAAATGAAATGCTCCCAGATTGTAAGGAAGAAGTTAAACTGTCCCTGTTTGCAACTGACATGATACTGTACATAAAGTCCCTAAAGAATCCACTCCAAAACTACCAGTCTCATGTCTGAATTCAGCAAAGTTGCAGGACATAAAATTAATACACAGAAATCTGTTGCATGCGTACACACGAATGATGAGCTACGAGAAAGTAACCAGGAAATATTCCATTCACAATAGCATCGAAAACAATAAAATACCTCAGAATAAAACTAACCACAGAAGGGTAAGACATAAAAACATGAAAACTACAAGACAGCCATGAGAGAAATTAAAGATACCCATCAATGGAAACACATCCTGTGCTGACAGATAGGGAGAATTAATCTTTTCAAAATGGCCATCCTGCATAAAGCAATCTACAGATTCAATGCAATTCCTATCAAAATACCAACACCATTCTTCAACGAGCTAGAGCAGATCGTTCAAAAATTCATATGAAACCACAAAAGATCCCCAATCGTCTAAGCAATCCTGAGAAGAAAGAAAAAAGGCTGTGGGCATTACGGGCTCTCCGTCTTCAAGAATTACTACAAAGCCACAGACAATTTGGTACGGGCACAAGTACACACCCACACACCGATGGAACAGAGTAGAGAACCCAGTATAAACCCAAGAATATATGCACAATTAATATACAATAAAGGGCCATGGATATGCAATGGGTGAAATGACAGTCTCATCAGCAAGTGGTGTTGCCAAAACTGGACAGCTACATGCAAGAGAATGAACCTGGATTACTGACTTAACCCCACACACAAAAGAAAACTTCAAATGGATCAAAGACCTGTACAGATGTCACAAAACCATAAAACTCTTAGAGGAACACAGAGGCAAAAATCTCTTGACTATAAACATGAGGAACTCTATCCTGAATGAATCTCCTTGGGAAACGGAATAAAAAGCAAAAATGAACCAATGGGACATCAGGGACAAAAGCTTCTGTACAGCATCGGGGGCCATCAGCAGATCAAAAAGGGATCCTACAGCATGGGACAGTACATTTCTAAATGACATATCCAATAAGGGCTTAACATCCAAAATATAGAAAGAACTCACATGCCCCAAGAGCCAAAGAGCAAAAGACCATATTAAAAATGGTCAGACGATATGAACAGACGCTTCTCCAAAGAAGAAATTCAGGTGGTCAAGAGGCACATGTAAGGATGGGGCACGTCGCAAATTATTAGGGAAAAGCACAATAAAACCACAATGAGGTATCATCTCACACCAGTGAGGATGGTCAACATTCAAAAGACTAGGAGACACAAATGCGGGCGAACCCTCCTCCACTGCTGGTGGGAATGGAAACCAGTTCAAGCGTTGTCGAAAGCAATATGGAGGTCCCTCAAAAAAACAAAAAAGAGAAATACCATTTGACCAGGGTATTCCACACCTGCAATTTACACAAAGAATACAAATTCTCAGATTCAAAAAGACATATGCACAGTTATGTTTATTGCAACACAATTTAAAAGAGCCAAGATATGGAAGCAACCTAAGTGTCTGTCAGTAGATGACTGGATAGAGAAGAGATGGTACATATACACAATGGAATGCTACTCAGTCCTAAGAAAGAAACAAACCCGACCATTTGCAACAAAACGGATGGTGCCAGAGGGTATTGTATTCAAGGAAATAGGCGTGGCCGAGGAAGAACAGTATCAAATGATTTCACCCATCTGTGGAGTATGTAAGAACAAAGAAAAAACTGAACGGACAAAACAGGAGCAGACTCACAGAAAGCACTAATGGACTAAGTTACCAAAGGCAAAGGTACTGGGGAGGAAGGCTGCGAAGGGAGGGAAAAGGGGGGAAAGGGGGCATTACGGTGAGCACATATAATGCAGGGTGGGGGACACGGAGAAGGTAGTATAACACAGAGAAGACAAGTAGTGTTTCTGTAGCATCTTACTACACTGATGGACAGTGACTGTAATGGGGGATGTGGTGGAGAATTGACAATAGGGGGTGTCTAGTAACCATAATGTTGTTGATGTAATTGTACATTAGTGATACAAAAATTGAAAAATGAAAAATTAAAGAAAAAGGAGAGCTTGTCCACTCCTTCCATCAGATGCCTGTTAATGACCACAAGGGGGAGGCACTGTGATATGTCTTGTGGAACTAGGAGTGAACGAGTCAGGCTAGGCCGTAACCCTTGCGGGCTCACAGCCAATGGTGTAAACAATTAATACATGATAAACAGACACATAAACAGGTGCTTGCCATCACTACCTGGGGAGACAGCTCCCATCCCTTACTGGGCAGAGGTATGGACAGCTCCGCACATCACAGAACCAAGCCAGTGCCAATCCCTTACCTCAAGACCCTCATGCCAAGCTCGGTTCCACTTCAGTTTCTGGGCTCTTCCTGCTCTGGCGACTGGGGACTTCACCTCCCTGTGTGACCTCTTGCTCCCTCCAAGCACATGGACAGAGGCATGTGGCCCTAGCATCGATCCAACATGAAAACCCTTTCCAAAGACTTTCCTTGTGGGCTTTACGGAGGGCAGGGCCTCGGGCCATGGGGCACAACACAACATAGCGCACTATCGAGTGTCTCACGCCGAGTGATCTGGGGAAAGGGCTGGCCCAACACTGCGATGCCCGGTTACCAGGATTCCAAGTTCTGTTGGGCTCCATCGTCAAGGAAGTGAGGTCACTGTGTTTGGTCCCCTTTCCTGGGCCCACATACAAACCAAGCATATATGGGCAATTAATATACAATATAGGAGCCATCGATATACAATGGGAAATGACACTCTGTGCCACTACTGGTGTTGTAAAAACTGGACAGCTACATGCAGGAGAATGAAACTGGATTACTGTCTAAAACCCATACACAAAAGAAAACTCAAAATGGATAAAAGACATGAATGGATGACAGGAAACCATAAAACTCTTAGAGGAACACAGAGGCAAAATCCTCTTGACGATAAACATGAGAAACTCTAACTTGAACGAATCACCTTGGGCAATGAAACAAAAGCAGAAATGAACAACTGGGAAAACGTCATGCTAATATCTTCTGTCCATCAGAGGGCACCAACAGCAGGGCAAAAAGGCATCCTGCAGTATGGGACAATATATTTCTAAATGACATATATCCAATAAGGGCTTAACATCCAAAATATAGAAAGAAATCACATGACTCAACAGCCAAAAACCAAAGACCAGATTAGAAATGAACAGACACATCTCAAAAGAAGAAATTCAGATGGTCAACCGGGACATGCAAGGATGTGGCACATCACTAATCATTAAGGAAAAGCACATTAAAACCACAATGAGGTATCACCTCACACCAGGTAGGATGCTCAACATTCAAAGGACTAGAAACTACAAATGCTGGTGAAAACTCCTACATGGCTGGTGGGAATGTAAAGTATTTCAAGTGTTGTGGAAATCAATATGGAGGTTCTTCCCAAAACTATAAATAGAAATACCATTAGACCCGGGAATTTCACTCCCGGAATTTACCCAAAGAAAACAACTTCTCAGATTCAAAAAGACATATGCACCATTATGTTCATTGCCGCACAATTCTCAGTATCCCAGATATCGATGCAACCTAATTGTCCATCACTAGATGAAAGGATAGAGAACAGATGGACATATACACAATGGAATGCTATTAAGCCCAAAGACAGAAACAAACCCTACCATTTGCAACAACGGAAATGGTGCTAGAGGGTATTATGCTCAGAGTAAAAGCCTGGCCAAGTTAAGACAAGCATCAAATGATTTCACTCATCTGTGGAGTATAAAAAAATGAACAACTGAAGGAACAAAACAGCAGGAGACTCACAGAAACCAAGAATGGACTAACAGTTACCAAAGATAAAGGGATTTGGGAGGATGGCCCATAAGGGAGGAATAATGGGAAAGGGGGGCATTACGATGAGCACAATTAATGTAGGAGGGAGACACAGGGTAGGTAGTATAAAACAGAGAAGACAAGTAGTGTTCCTATAGCATCAAACTATGCTGATGGACAGTGACTGTAATGAGGTAAGTGGAGAATTTATAATAGGGGGTGCCTAGTAACCATAATGTTGTTAATGTAATTGTACATTAATGATACAAAAATTAAAAAATGGAAAATTAAAAAAAAAGAGAGCTTGTCCACACCATACCTCAGATGCCTGTTAATGACCATAAGGAGCAGGCACTGTAATAAGTTTTGTGGAACTAGAAGTGAAAAGTCAAGCTAGGCCCTTACCTTCGAGAGCTCACAGCCAATGGTGTAAACAATTAATGCATGATAAACATACACATAAACAGGTGCTTGCCAACACTTCCTCGGGAGACAGCTCCCATCCCTTACCGGGCAGCGTTATGGACAGCACTGCACATCACTGAACAAAGACAGTGCAAATCCCTTACCTCAAGACCTTCATGCCAAGCTCGGTTCCATTTCAGTCTCTAGGCTCTTCCTGCTCTGGCCACGAGGGACTTCACCTCACTCTGGTACCTCTGGCTCCCTCCAAGCACATGGACAGAGGCATCTGGACCTAGCATCAATCCAAAATGGAAACCTTTTCCAAAGACTTTCCGTTTCGGCTTTCCAGAGGCCATCGCCTCCCGCCATGGGGACACAACACAACATAGTGCACCTTCGAGTGTCTCATGCCAAGTGACCTGGGAAAGGCTGGCCCAGCATTGTGGTGCCCGGTTACCAGGATTCAAAGTTCTGTTGGGCTCCATCATCAAGGAAGTGAGGTCACTGCCTGAGGTCCCCTTGCCTGGGCTTCATTAGAAAATGCATCATCATCATCCACCAGGTCAACAAAAAGGAGAAAAACCCCATGATCATTTCCATAGATGCTGGAAAGTCATTCAACAAAATTCAACATTCATTTACGAAAAAAACTCTCAGCAAAATGGTTATGGAGGGCAACTAACTCAACATAATAAAGGCAATATGTTACAAAAACACAGCCAACATCACACTTAACACAGAGAAGCTGATAAGTTGTCCTATTAAAGTCAGAAAAAGACAAGGATGCCCACTCTCCCAACTTTTAGTCAACATAATTCTGGAGTCCCTAGCCACAGCTATTAGTCAACACAAAGAAATAAAATGCATCCAGATTGATAAGGGAGAAGTTAAACTGTCCCTGTTTCCAGATGACATGATATTGTACATAAAAATCCGTAAAGAATCCACTCCCAAACTACCACATCTAATATCTGAATTCAGCAAATTTGCAGGATATAAAATGAATACACCGAAATCTGTTGCATTCCTATGCACTAATGATGAATGAGGAGAAAAAAAACAGGAAAAAATTCCATTCACAATGGCATCAAAAACAATAAAATACCTGGGAGTAAACCTAACCAAAGAAGTGTTATACACATAACCATGAAACCTACAAGACACTCATGAGAGAAATTAAAAATATCAATCAATGGAAATACATCCTGCGCTGACGGATAGGAAGAATTAATCTTGTCAAAATGGCCATCCTACCTAAAGAAATCTGCAGATTCAATGCAATTCCTATCAAAATACCAACAGCATTCTTCAACAAGCTAGAGCAAATAGTTCTAAAATTCATATGAAACCACAAAAGATCCCGAATAGCCACAGCAATCCTGAGAAGAAAGAATAAAAGCTGGGTGGATTATGCTCCCTGACTTCAAGCTCGGTAGAGAGCCACAGACAATTTGGTACTGGTACAAGAACACACCCACAGAACGATGGAACAGACTAGAGAGGCCAGATATAAACCAAGCATATACGGACAATTAGTACACAATAAAGGAGCCATGGATATACAATGGTGAAAATAACAGTCTCTTCAACAACTTGTGTTTTGCAAAACTGGACAGCTACATGCAAGAGAATGACACAGGATTACTGTCTAACTCAACACTCAGAAGAAAACTCAAAGAGGAAAAAAGACCTGAATGGATGTCACGAAACCATAAAACTCTTAGAGGAACAGTTCCATAGGCAAAAATCTCTTGGCTATAAACAGGAGAAAGTCTATCTTGAACGAGTCTCCTTGGGCAATGGAAACAAAAGCAAAAATGAACAAATGGGACAACATCATAAAAAAGCTTCTGTACAGCGGAGGGCACCATCAGCAGAACAAAAGGCATCGTGCAGTATGGAACAATATATTTCTAAACATCATATTCAATAAGGGCTTAACATTCAAAATATAGAAAGAACTCACATGCCTAAACAGCCAAAAAGCAAACGACCATATTAAAAATGGTCAGAGAGATTTTGTCCAGTGAGGAGGAGGAGGAAGTGGCCTCTGCTGGCCCCGTGGCACACCGGGCCAGAAGTAACCAGATTAAGAAAATTAACACTTGGGACTTCCAGGAAGATGGCGGCGTGATAAAGGCGGCAGAAATCTCCTCACAACACTATATCTATCTATGAAAATACAGCAAATACAACTATACCTAAAAGAGAGACCAAAATACACAGGAAAGCAAACAGCATCCACCTACACCCGAGAGGACTCGGCACCCCAAGAAGCGGTCTTAAAGAGCCCAGCAGACATACATGGCAACTACCAGCGACCACATCTATAACCATGAAAAGACAGAGGAATATGGTTCAGACTAAGATCAACCAGACCACCCCAGAGTGGGAGCCTGAAAGGATGGAAATGCACAGTCTTCCTGAAAAAGAATTCAGAATAAAAGTCATAACCATGCTGATGGACCTACAGAGAAATGTGTAAGAGCTGAGGGAGGAAGTGAGGGAAGTGAGGAAAGACAATGCAGAAATCAGAAAAGCGACCGACAGGCTTAACAGCAGACTGGATGAGATGCAAGAGACTGTTAATGGAATAGCAATCAGAGAACAGGAATACAGAGAAGCTGAGGCAGAGAGAGATAAAAGGATTTCTAGGAATGAAAGAAAATATTAAGAGAACTCTGTGACCAATCCAAACGGAAAATATTCACATTATATGAGTACCAGAGGAAGAAGAGAGAGAAAAAGGGACAGAAAGTGTCCTTGAATTATAATTGCTGAAAATTTTCCCTCGCTGGCGAAGGAAATAGTCTCGCAGTCAACGGAAGCCCACAGATCTCCCAACACAAGGGACCCAAGGAAGACAACACCAAGACACATAATAATTAAGATGGCAAAGATCAAAGATCAAAGATAAAGACAGAGAATTAAAGGCAGCTAGAGAGAGAAAAAAGACAACCTACAAAGGAAAACCCATCAGACTATTATCAGACTTCTCAACAGAAACCTTACAGGCCAGAAGAGAATGGCATGATATATTTAACATTATGAAACAGAAGGGCCTCGAATGAAGAATATTGTATCCAGCACGATTATCATTTAAATATGCCAGAGGGATTAAAAACAATTTCCAGACAAACGAAAGTTGAGTTTGCCTCTCATAAACCACCACTACAGGATATCTTAAACGGACTGCTCTAGAGGGAAGCACAACTAAGGCTAAAAAGATGTCACCAGAGAAAATAAAATCATAGCAAAGAAAGCAGACCATCCAAATACTAACTAAAGGCAAAGAATAAAACACCGAGTATATAAAGAATGGAGGAGGAAGAATAAGAAGGGAGCGAAATAAAGAAACATCAGACGGTGTTTACAATAACTTATCAAGAAAGTTAAGTTAGATTGTTACATAGTAAAGAAGCAACCCTTGAACCTTTGGTAAAAACGAATCTAAATCCAGCAATGGCAATAAGTACATATCTATCAATAATCACAGTAAATGTAAATGAACTGAATGCACCAATCAAAAGACACAGAGTAACAGAATGGATAAAAAAGGAAGACCCATCTATATTCTGCTTACAAGAGACTCACCTCAAACCCAAAGATATACACAGACTAAAAGTGAAGGGATGGAAAAAGATATTTCATGCAAACAAGAAAGAGAAAAAAGCAGGTGTTGCAGTACTTGTCCCAGACAAAATAGACTTCAAAACGTAGAAAGTAGCAAGAAATAAAGAAGGACATTACATAATGATAAAGGGGTCAGTCCAACAAGAAGATATAACCATTATAAATATATATGAACCAACACAGGAGCGCCAGCATATGTGAAACAAATACTAACAGAATTAAAGGAGGAAATAGACAGCAATGCATTCATTTTAGGAGATTTAAACACACCACTCACTCCAAAGGACAGATCAACCAGACAGAAAATAAGTAAACACAGAGAGGTACTGAACAACACACTAGAACAGATGGACCTAACAGACATCTACAGAACTCTGCACCCAAAACAGGATACACATTCTTCTCAAGTGCACATGGAACATTTTCCAAAATAGACCACATACTAGGCCACAAAAAGAACGTCAGTAAATTCAAAAATATTGAAATCCTACCAAAACAACTTCTCAGATAACAAAGGTATAAAACTAGAAATAAATTTTAGAAAGAAACCAAAAAGGCTCACAAATACATGGAGATTTAACAACATTCTCCTAATTAATCAATGGGTTAACGACCAAATCAAAACAGAAATTAAAGAATATATGGAGACTAATGACAAAAACAACACAAAGCCACAACTTCTGTGGGACGCAGCAAAGGCAGTTCTAAGAGGAAAGTATATTGCAATCCAGGTCTATCTAAAGAAGGAAGAACAATCCCAAATGAATAATCTAAAGACATAATTACTGAAAATGGAAAAAGAAGAACAAATGAGGCCCAAGTCACCAGAAGGAGGGACACAATAAAGACCAGAGAAGAAATAAATAAAATTGAGAAGAATAAAACAATAGATAAAAATCAATGAAACCAAGAGCTGCTTCTTTCAAAAAATAAACAAAATAGATAAACCCCTATCCAGACACATTAAGAGAAAAAGAGAATCTACACACATAAACAGAATAAGAGATGAGGAAGGAAAAAGTACAACGGACCCCACAGAAATACAAAGAATTATAAGAGAATATTATGAGAATCTATATGCTAACAAGCTGTAAAACATAGAAGAAATGGACAACTTCTTAGAAAAATACAACCTCCCAAGACTGACCAAGCAAGAAACAGAAAAACTAAACAGACCAATCACCACCAACGATACTGAATCGGTAATCAAAAAACTACCCAAGAACAAAACCCCCGGACCTGATGGATTCACCTTTGAATTCTACCAGACATATAGAGAAGAAATAACACCCATTTTCCTTAAAGTTTTTCAAAAAAACAGAAGAGGAGGGAATACTTCCAAACTCATTCTATGAAGCCAGCATCATTCTAATACCAAAACCTGACAAAGACCTCACCAAAAAAGAAAATTACAGACCAATATTCCTGATGAACGTAGATGCAAAAATACTCAACAAAATATTAGCAAACCAAATTGAAAAATACACCAAGAGGATCATACACTGTGATTGAGTGGGATTAATCCCAGGGATGCAAGGATGATACAACATTCAAAAATCATTCAACATCATCCACCACGTCAAAAAAAGAAGAACAAAAACCCCATGATCATCTCCATAGATGCTGAAAAAGCATTTGACAAAATTCAGCATCCATTCCTGATTAAAACTCTCAACAAAATGGGTATAGATGGCAAGTACCTCAACATCATAAAGGCCATATATGACAAACTCACAGCTAACATATTTAATGGCGAGAAGCTGAAAGCTTTTCATCTAAGATCGGAAACAAGACAGGGATGCCCACTCTCTCCACTGTTACTCAACATAGTACTGGAGGTCCTAGCCACGGCAATCAGATGAAACAAAGACATACAAGGCATCCAGATTGGTAAAGAAGAAGTCAAATTGTCACTATTTGCAGATGACATGATACTGTACATAAAAAACCCTAAAGACTCCACTTCAAAACTACTAGAACTAATATATGAATTCGGCAAATTTGTAGGATACAAAATTAAAACAGAGAAATCTGTTGCTTTCCTATACACAAATGATGAACTAACAGAAAGAGTAATCAGAAAAACAATTCCATTGACAACTGCATCAAAAAGAATAAAATACCTAGGAATAAACCTAAGGAAGGAAGTGAAAGACCTGTACTCTGAAAACTACAAGACACTCCTAAGAGAAATTAAGAGGACACTAACAAATGGAAACTCATCCCATGCTCTTGGCTAGGAAGAATAAATATTGTGAAAATGGCTATACTACCTAAAGCAATACACAGATACAATGCAATCCCTATCAAAATACCAACAGCTTTCTTCAATGAACTGGAACAAATAATTCTAAAATTCATATGGAACCACAAAAGACCCCAAATAGCCAAAGCAATCATGAGAAGGAGGAATAAAACACTGGGAATTACACTCCCTGACTTCAAGCTCTACTACAAAGCCACAGTAATCAAGACAATTTGGTATTGGCACAAAAACTGACCCACAGATCAGTGGAATAGAATAGAAAATCCAAACATCAACCCAAACACATACATTCAATTAACATTTGATAAGGGAACCTTGGATATACATTGGGGAGATGACAGCCTCTTCAGCAACTGGTGTTGGAAAAACTGGACAGCTACATGTAAGAGAATGAATCTGGACTACTGTCTAACCCCATACACAAAGGTACACTCAAGGTGAATCAAAGACCTGAATATAAGTCATGAAACCATAAAACTCTTAGAAAAAAATATAGGCAAAAATCTCTTGGACATAAACATGAGCGACTTCTTCATGAACATATCTCCCCGGGCAAGGTAAACAAAAGCAAAAATGAACAAGTGGGACTATATGAAGCTGAAAAACTTCTGTACAGGAAAGGACACCATCAGTAGAACAAAAAGACATCCTACAGTATGGGAGAATATATTCATAAATGACGTATCCGATAAGGGGTTGACATCCAAAATATATAAGGAACTCACGCACCTCAACAAATAAAAAGCAAATAGTCCAATAAAGAAATGGGCAGAGGACATGAATAGATACTTCTCCAAAGAAGAAATTCAGATGGCCAACAGGCACATGAAAAGATGCTCCACATCGCTAATCATCAGAGAAATGCAGATTAAAACCACAATGAGATATCACCTCACACCAGTGAGGATGGCCAACATCCAAAACACAAACAACAACAAATGTTGGCGAGGATGTGGAGAAAAGGGAACCCTCCTACACTGCTGGTGGGAATGCAAATTAGTTCAACCACTGTGGAAAGCAATATGGAGGCTCCTCAAAAAACTCCAAATACAAATACCATTTGACCCAGGAATTCCACTCCTAGGAATTTACCCTAAGAATGCTGCAGCCCAATTTGAAAAATACAGATGCACCCCTATGTTTATTGCAGCACTATTTACAATAGCCAAGAAATGGAAGCAACCTAAATGTCCATCAGTAGATGAATGGATAAAGAAGATGTGGTACATATACACAATGGAATATTATTCAGCCATAAGAAGAAAACAAATCCTACCATTTGCAACAACATGGATGGAGCTAGTGGGTATTATGCTCAGTGAAATAAGCCAAGCCGAAAAAGACAAGTATCAAATGATTTCACTCATATGTGGAGTATAAGAACAAAGAAAAAATACTGAAGGGACAAAACAGCAGCAGACTCACAGAACCCAAGAACAGACTAATAGTTACCAAAGGGAAAGGGACTGGGGAAGATGGGTGGGAAGGGAGGGATAAGAGGGAAAAAGGGGCATTACGATTAGCAGACATAATGTTGGGGGGGCACGGGGAGGGCTGTGCAGTTCAGAGAGGACAGGTAGTGATTCTGTGGCGTCTCGCCACACTGATGGACAGTGACTGTAATGGGGGTGGTGGGGGGGACCTAATGAAGGGGTAGTTTAATAACCATAATATTGCACATGTAACTGTAGATTAATGATCCCAAAATAAATTATATATAAAAAAAGAAAATTAACACTTGGCTTGATTATTTGAGTAAGTGCAGCAAGAAGAGGAATTGATTACATAGGCTCTTTTAAATGTGCTTTGCTGGAACTTTTTAGAAGGAACTTCAGATTGGACTTTTAAAGGCCTCTCAAGGCCAGAAAGTCAAGCCAGACTTTCCATCAGGTTTTACCTGCAGTACCTATATAGATTTGGGTGAATTCCCTCTTCTTGAGGTCCCCAAGACATTCTGAGGTTCCTATACCTGCCAGAAAGTGACCTTCCTTACTCACCTGGTAAGGCTGCTGGGAACTCTGTAAGTATAGTACCAGGCCAGTTCTTCCAAGGGGCTTTGTTGGCTCTATAAGGTCAGCCTTAGTTCCTTAAAGCTGTTCATATCTGAGTTTATGCACGTCTCAGGTATGGCATTCCGGTCTAAACCTTGGTAATATAACCAGTGGGGTTTTTTTGCCATTTTTTAAAAATTAAGGTATTATTGATATACACTCTTATGAAGGTTTCACATGGAAAAAAAATGTGGTTACTGCATTTACCCATATTATCGGGTCCCCACTCATACTCCGGTTCAGTTGCTGTCCATCAGTGTGGTGGGATGACGCAGATTCACTGTTTTCCTTCTCTGTGCTGCACTGTTTTCTCCGTGTATAACCAGTGTTTTTAATTGGTCTTCTTACTAGGAACGCAGATTCTTATTGAACTTATGCAAATAAACATACTGCCATGAAATATAAAAAATTAAAATTAAAATGGTCAGAGGATGTGAACAGGCACTTCTCCAAAGAGGAAATTCAGATGGTCAACAGGCACATGTAAGGATGTCGCTAATTATTAGGGAAAAGCACATTAAAACCACAATGAAGTATCACCTCACACCAGGTAGGATGGTCAACATTCAAAAGACTAGGAACTACAAATGCGGGTGAACCCTCCTCCACTGCTGGTGGGAATGTAAAGTAGTTCAAGCGTTGTGGAAAGCAATATGGAGGTTCCTCACAAAACTAAAAATAGAAATACCATTTTTACCCGGGAATTCCACTCCTGGAATTTACCCAAAGAAAACAAATTTTCAGATTCAAAAAGACGTAAGCACTATTATGTGTACTGCAGCACAATTTACAAGAGCCAAGATATGGAAGCAGCCGAAGTGTCTGTCAGTGGATGACTGGAGAGAGAAGATATGGTACATATACACAATGGAATGCTACTCAGCCCTAAGAAAGAAACAAACCCGACCATTTGCAGCAACACGGATGGAGCTAAAGGATATTATGCTCAGTGAAATAAGCCAGGCAGAGAAAGACAAGTACCAACTGCTTTCCCTCACTTCTGGAGTATAACAACCAAGGAAAACTAAAAGGAACCAAACAGCAGCTGACTCACAGAAACCGCCGCCTGGCGGCCACATCCCAGGAACACCGCGGTCCCACCTGCGGGCTCTTCAGGGGCTCCGCTCCTCAGCAGCACCCCAGGCCCGCACACCACCGTCCTGCTCCTCAGCGGGCCCCGCGCACCAGCGCCCCGCTCAAGGGGACCCCGCGCCCACACCCCTCCTACCTTGACCCAGCGCCTGGAGCTGGTTCAGCTGGAGCGTCAGGAGCCTCCACCACCCGCGCCGCCACCCTGCGCTCAGCGTTGGAGTCGGCCGCCCACCGCGACTCCGCACGTCCTGGCCGGGGCTCTCGGGCGCCGCGCGGGCCTCGCGGTGCAGGCGCCGCCACCCAGGGCCGGGCAGGAACCTCAGCCGGCCATACTGAGGGGCCGCCGCCGCCCGCCCCCGGACTGGGGCCCTCAGGCGCTCGCGGGGATTTCCGTTAACGGGGGCGGCGGCGAAGTCATAGGCAGGGAAATTCCCGTCAGACCGTCTTCAGGTGCCCCGCGTTCAGAGCACCCAGGCCTCTCCTCCTCTCTCGCTGAGTCCGGCTGCCGCTGTGGAGAAGGTGCGCCCGCGCTCTGCACATGCGCCCGCCGCAGCCGCTGATTGGCCGCATGGAGGTGGCTTGGTGAGTAGAAAAGACTTAGAGAGGTAGGGTGAGAAAGATGGATCCCGCAGCTCACTCGATTAATCCATTCCCTGAGTACGCTGGGGACAGCAAAAGCAGAAACACACCCAGTGGAGAAACCTGGGAACCGAGAAGGAGGCGGTTTTCATTAAAGTTGTCGTTTGTAAATGATGGATGCCAACAAGGAAATGGTTTAAAATTCCAAGAGAAATGTTCACGCTTCATCCCATTGTGTATTGATGGCTTTTCAAAGGGCACCCTAATGAAGCCAAGGGTGTTCGACAGTATGTCTCAATAAATAGATTCAAGGTCTGTGAACCAAAAGCCTATTTGTAGTCTTCCTCTTCCTCTCGAGCTTATTATTCTACTTCATCCTTGTCCATATGCTTGTTCCCCTGAGTTTTTTTTGGAATGAGATCTTCAGATTCTGTTTTTTTAACTGTTTTTGTACCAGCTGTGTTATCAGAACATTCTTACTAGGAGGGAAATAAAACACCCCAGCCCTCTGCAAACGCCCTTGCTCACACATGGGCAAAGGGAGCTGCTCTCAGCCTCCTCTCTTTTATCTTCACCCTGGTAGGCTTCCTAGGCTTTGTACAGTCTCCGTTAAAGGGTGACTCAGTACCTGAATGAATCATGCTGCCTGCATCCCTGGAGCTAGCATGGACATGCTGTGCCTCAGAATTTGCCCAGCTTTTTGCCCAGGGTATGGTTTTACACTTCTGAAGCCTCACTTTCTTTACTCTGCAAGTGAGAGCTTGGATTCTAACATCTCTAAGGTGCCTTCCAGGTTGGGCCTTTCAGAAGTGTCTGAATTTAAGTGATTTGCCTAAAGTCACACAACCATAAACGTCTGGCTTACGTATATTGTTGGCTTATTGTCTAAATATGGGCCAGTCATCGCAGCTAAACAAACTGAAAAATGGGTCCTGGCCCAGAATCAAGTCTTAGAAGACATCGTTCCTAGTATTTCATATTTCTGAAATTAAATCATATGTCTGTTTCCCTCAATTCGTCCCCTCCTCTGCATTTTTAAACTTTCAGAACCCTCTGACATTTTGTGCATAAGGTTGCAAATGCTTGTTTGATGCTTGGCTGTGCCCCAGGAAAAGATCCTCACCTTGCTACATCCTAGAACATACCCTGTGTACTTCGAAATTACTGTGCACATGTGTGCACATGCATGCACTCACACACACACACAAATACCATGCAGGAGTCTCCTGAGAATGAATGAGTATTTCTGGGCCAATATTACATGAGGATTTGGGCAGTATTTTTGCAGGTTGAACAATGTTCATATTTTATGCTCTTTGGGCAAGACCATGGCTTCATCGTCCTGTTCTTGGTAAAGGGCATTGTTTTATAATCAAGATAATTTAACTACCCTTGGGGTGATATTTAACACTGCAATTGCCTGAAAATGTATGTTTTCCTAATTGATATTTCTCTAGCATCTAGAAATTTAGGTAAAGCTGAAAAAAGGAATGAGAAGAAACATTTACTGTACATCTATTTTCTGATTTTATGTGTCATTTCATTTGTACACAAATTCTCTGAGGTCAGTATTATATCCGTCTGACAGGCAAGGAAACCGGTGCTATAATTAGCTAAGCAAGTTGAACTGTGTTCATGACAGAACTCTTATACTTTCCCTGTGAAAAGAGGGGGAAAAGCCTGTGTTCTTTCTCCCGAACCATGTTCCTTTCCTAAAAAGAGATTACAAACTGAAAAACAAGGAAAAGGATGGTCATTTATTGATCATTGTTCTGGAAGTTTCCATATACAATCTTTTTTAATTCCTCTAACAATCCAGCTTCCCCCCCTCGAAACCTTCAACATTATGCCAAAACTTGTATTTAGTATGTATATTGTAATGCCTACAAAAATGTTTGCCTCTTTCTTTGAATAATCCTTTTTTTCTGGAGTTAATGATTGCCTTAGATTGTCATTTGTCTGGTTTTCTATAAACCTATTGGCTTTTTCCTATTTATTCCAATTCATTCGTCCTATGCCTATGCATAAGGTAACCCATATCGATACCATTTTGTTTTTCACGGCAATGGCTCTTGCTCTCAACTCTGTAGGAGACCTCCAACTGCTGCTTTAATTTCACCTAGATGTTTTCTAAGCTAGACCAAGCTGTGGCCTTGGTATTTTCTTCATTCATCATCCTGGGACTTCACTTTGCACCTCTCTTGCTTTCCAAATCTTTTATCTTCCCTTATGTTACTCTCTTGTTTAACACATTCTCCAGTAGCTTTCCAATAAGCATACCTCAGAAATAAACTTCTAGACCTGCTTATCTGAAGATGTCTTTATTACATCCTCATACTTGATTAGTATTGGGGCAGAATGTAGAATAGAAATTGAAAGTCATTTCCTCTTAGAATTTTGAAAACTTTGCTCTACTGTGATTTTATTTACCCTGTTGTTTTTGAGAACTCCAAAGACATTCTTATCCCTAATTCTTTGTATTTAATTTCTCACTGAAAACTTTTGGATGTTCTTTTATCCCAAATGTTGTGAAATTTAACAATGATATTTCTTTTATCCTCTTACTGTTTTAGGTATGTAGTAGACCCACTGGGAATTCTTCTTGTCTTATTTCTTCAATATTTTCCTTCACTTCATTTTTTTCTTTTCTAATATATTTCATTTTCTAGGATTGTTATGAGTTTGACATTGGATCATCTGGACTGATATTTTCTCTCCTGTTTTTCTAAATCATATTAACTTGAATTGTGTTCATGACAGACCTCTTATTATTTCCCTGTGAAAAGAGGGGGAAAAGCCTGTGTTCTTTCTCCTAAACCATGTTCCTTTCCTAAAAAGAGATTACAAACTGAAAAACAAGGAAAAGGATGGTCATTTATTGATCATTGTTCTGGAAGTTTCCATATACAATCTTATTTAATTTCTCTAAGAATCCAGCTTCCCCCCACAACCTTTCAACATTGTGCCAAATCTTATATTTAGTATGTACATTGTAATACCTACAGAAATGTTTGCCTCTTTCTTTGAATAATCCTTTTTTTCTGGAGTTAATGATTGCCTTAGATTGTCATTTGTCTGGTTTTCTATAAACCTATCGGCTTTTTCCTGTTTACTCCAATTCATTCGTCCTATGACTATGCATAAGGTAACCTATATCGATACCATTTTGTTTTTCACGGCAATGGCTCTTGCTCTCAACTCTGTATGAGACCTCCAACTGCTGCTTTAATTTCACCTAGATGTTTTCTAATTAGGGATTCACTTCTCAGAAATTGTCTCAGTTTTCTTTCATCGCTTCCTCTGGGATTCTTATTGTAGGTGTCCTATTTTATTTCCAAGAGTGCTTTTAGTGGATGTGCTCTGATTGTTCATTTCATAAAGCAACACTGTTCTTGTTTAAACGGCAATACTTTTCTAACTCTGAGGATTTTTTTAGATGTTTTTCTACTCTTCATATTGCTTTTATTTACTTTGATTTGCTTTTTCTACCTATTTTATGTGTCTCTTCCTTTCATGCTGAAGCCTTGTCTCATTCACTGGTGATCTCGGCAGTCTATTTACATATAAGAATGTGGCATTGTAAAGCATGTTGGAAACCTCTGTGCATGTGAACAGGGCTTGTCAATGAGTGGGGTTTATCACAAGATCACGCAGAAGGCTTCAGTTTCCACAAGAGACATGCCAATGTTAGTATTATTGCTGGGCAGCTGCATTTGGGGAAGTCTCTCCCTGTGCACCAGGTGAAACCTCAACCTGGCTGGAGGAGGGTTCTCACCTCTGAAGGAGAAAGAATTCTCAAGCAGGTCAGATGAATGTAGGTAAGGAAGGAATTCAGTAAAGTGATAGTAGCAGGGAATGGATTCTGCCTTGCAAGCAATGGAAAGCAAGGAAACTGAAGTAGGGCAGAGAGAGTGAAGACTTGTGCTAAATTCTAGAAAATAGAATGAAATAATGAAGTACCAAAGATGCTTACCATTGGAAGAGCTCAGAGATAAAACACAGTAAGTTGAGCAGTGAGAATTTTCTATTTAAGGCAAAAAGTACACACTTGAAGAAAGAGGAGTGTTGGCGGCCTCGGAGAGGAGGTGCTCTTAAGGGCTTTGGATTCTGTCTTTTAAGGCTTTTAAGAATGGGGCACAGGGTGGGGTGGGGATTGCCGGGTGTAGGCTTGTTTGTGGTCTCATGATGTTTCTTTCTGGTGGGAGACATGGTCAGTATCCACAATCAGTCCTCTAGATAATTCTGTAAAATAAACTTAACACAAGGAATTTATTGATCCAGTTTCTCTCAAATATAGTGGTTCCCCACAAGCACTAGAAACATACCAGTTAGGACTGCTTACCCTGTCTTAAGATAGGGTGGATTAATGTCTGATAACCAAAGAATATATTAGGAACCTCACCTCCTAACTCCCAGGTTTTTAAAATGAAATCTTAGCCTTCAAATGGAGTTCCTCATGTTCTTACTATACTGTTTATATCTCAGCATTTTTCATCCTAGGCAGGAAAAGTTCATCATGATGCGGCTCCCATGGCCCTGCCCTACTTCAGCATCTGCTATATTTCTCTGTGGCCAATTTCCCAGTTTCCTGCCTGAGAATTGTAAATCTGGGTTCAGACATTCTAGAACCAGGGAGCTGGCAGTCTCCCTTTCAGCATGCAGAGTCTTCCTAATCCCCTGCTTGCATTCCCCCTAACCTTCCCTGGCACCCTTTGCACTTGCTACACCTTTTTTGGGAAGCATGATACCTCACTGACTCAATTCCCTTAGAGGCACAAGTTCCCAGCCTGTTAGGGAAAAGTCACCTGGCTGTGAAGCAACAGGCAGCAACTAGCTTTCAACTAATTCTCTTGTTTTCTTCACACAACTTATCCTATTCCTTCTGGGAAAACTGCTGCCTTTGAGTTCTGTGCCTTTCCTGGATATTTTTCAGGCAAACTTGCTAGGATCTTATCCATATTACCTGTCTGCTGGCACCCAAGTCAAGGCTTCCTACATTTTAATTAATCAGCTGCCACTAAGATGCCTTTTACTTTTTTTTCCATGAGAAAGTTAAAATTCTTATCTATGAGTAAGTTTCCTTTTGTTAACTTGGGCCTTGTGGGTTTATAATCATTTAAATTTTTTATTGTCATTTTAGTGGTATTTCAGGAGGGGGGGTTATTAGCAGTGTGTGGTCAGTGTATCATATGCAGCCACCACCCAGCCTGAATCGTAATTATCCCCCAACAGCTCCTGAGTTCTACAGTTTTAGCCCTAAACAGAAAAATTACTCATTTTAAATGAAAAATACAATGCAATTTATAGCAGTTACCTTTCCTTTACAATTTTCTGGAATCTGAGTCAAAAGAACTTGGCAATTGTTTATTCTAGACTTCCCCTGGGTGCCAAAATTACATCACTAGTGGGTGATTTTACAATCTTGAATTGGATCTCTTCAATAAAAAGGAATTTACTTTCACATGAAATGGTCCATTATGTTTTCAGGTTCTGTTGTCAGAGTTAGTGCTTCTGAGTATCCCTTTTAGCCCCTAAAATCTGAGTCCTGTGAATAACATTGACTAAATAAGTCAGTGGCTATAACAGCAATGACTATAAATGACTACACACAGTGGAGGTGGGGATTCCAATTTCTCCTAATTTAAATAGAACATAGAGACTTATGATGTCTGAATTTATCAAATTCAACTAGTTATATACATCATTGGTATATTTTTCATCAAAGTAGTTCCAACAGAACCCTATGGTATCAGTTGAAGGGACTTGAGTAAGTCAACGTGGATTCCGAGTAAGAAGTCTGATTGCCTCAGTTATTCTGAAAGTTCTGTTTATTTAATAAGAAATATTAACAGAATATTTTCAGAGACATTTCTCATAGGAAAACCTCACATTTGAAAGAGGCTTTATTTGCTACATATTAGCTTACTGAGTATTAAATTCTCATGGCTGTGGTATACATGAGAAAAAGGCAATCAGCTAGAATGAAAGCAAAGGAGAAAGCCCCTATCAGATAATTTTGTTTTTTATTTATAATATGGAACACCACGGTATATGGATCTTTGTCCATCTTTCCACTTTGTAATAAAAAGAATGATTGAGGGTTCTTTGAGAGGTGCCTTTGGCTTTCGTTTTATTTTTGTTATTGAGGAATAATTGACATATAACATCATATCAGTTTCAGGTGTACAACATAATGATTCTATATTTATATTCATTGTGAAATGAATAGTATATAACTACAAGATTTTTTCTTGTGGTGCAAACTTCCAAAATCTACTCAGCAACTTTCAATCATGCAGAACAGTATTAACTATAGTCACCATGCTGCACATTGCCACCCCAGAACTTACATATATGGAAGTTTATTACTTTTTGCCTCCTTCACCCATTTCCCTTCCCTTCAACCCCTGCTTCTGACACATACCAATCTGTTGTCTGTACCTATGAGCTTGTCATTTTGCTGTTTGCTTTTTAGAAAATGTTTTGTCTATTTCTAAACCTTCTTTATAAAATGTTTTTGTCTACTCTGTTTTGTCTTAATTTAAGGGAAGTCATTTTTTAAAATTTCCCTGACTTACATCACTGAGCAGAATACCCTCTAGGTCCATCCATGTTGTCACAAATGGCAAGATTTCCTTCTTTTCTATTGCCTGATAATCCCACTGTGTGTGTGTGCACTACATTTCCTTTTTCCATTCTCCTATTGATGGCCACTTTCATTCCTTCCATGGTCTTAATGTAATGATGTTACAGTGAACATAGGAGTGCGCATATCTATCTTTACAAATTTCTTCAGATCAATGCCCAGAAGTAAAATTGTTGGAATGGATGGTAGTTTTATTTTTAATTTTCGGGGGAAGTGCCACACTGCCTTCCATAGTGGTTATACCAATTTCCATTCCCACCAACAGTGCACAAGGCTTCCCTTCTCTCCATATCCTTGCCAACCCTTGTTAGTTCTTATCTTTTTGATGCTAGTCATTCTAACAAGGTCTGAGGTGAGATCTCATTGTGGTTTTGGCTTGCATTTCTTTGATGACTGGTGATGCTGAGCACCTGTGCACGTACCTGTTGACTTTCTGTATGTCTTCTTTCGACAAGTGTTTATTCAGGGTCCCCTAACCATTTTTTAATTGGATTATTTGGCTCTTTTAATCAAGGTGATTTTAAATTTGTTTTCCTTAGTAAACCAAAAATATTCTATGATGGCCACTGAGACGGTTGATCTTTTTAAAACCCTAAGTGACTCTTGAGTGTCAAGTGACAGTGTGGTTCAGTGTATCAGATACTGGAAATTGGCTTCTCTCATAGGCTCTGTCACCTGCTATGTGGTCCTGAGTACAACCCTAGTGTCACCGGTGTTGGTACTCTTGGAAAACTATGACCAAGCCTGTTATTTTTAAAGAACTAGGTGGAGGGGAGGGGAGGTGTGAGACAATACAACAGGCAAACAGAAATAGAGAGAAAGAAAGGGATATAGGGAATATTGAGGTTTTTAGGTGTAAATTTCAATAACATTAATACTGTTTCAGTATTCCTTTTACTTCTTTTCTATTTCATTCATTCATTCAGCACATATTTATTGTGTTCCTACTATGGGCCAAGCATGTTTCTATGAGACAGGAATATAGCAGGGCATGAAACAATCATCTCTGTTCTCATGGAACTACATTTGGATACCTGAATCCTAATCTGAAGCAAGGACTAAGAAGAGATAACATGCACATATCCAGTAATACCCACTGAGTATCTTGTGTTGTGGCCACTGAGAAAATAGAGAAGGTGAGGGGAATGGGTATCTCAGGGTATAAGGAGTGTTGAGATTTTAAACTGTGTGATCAGGTCATGCAGGGCACAGTATTTTTAGAAATGATTTGAAGGAGTTAAGTGTGTAATTAATATAGACATGTGGAAGAAGGCCATGCTGGGAGGAGCACCAGCAAGTGCAGAGGCAGGAATGGATGTGACATGTTTGAGGAAGAGCAAGTGGTTGGTAGGGCTGAGCCCACCAAGGGAGGTGGCAAGGAGGGTGGGTACGGATTACGTTGGCCTGTGTTGTTTGCGTTGACTTCACTCTTGGTACAAGATAACAGGCCCATTGAAGATTTTTGTGCAAATGAGTGGCACAATCAGAGTCATGTTTTAACTAGATTGCTTATTAACAGGATGGTTTTACATGAATGTATCATTTTCCCTAGTCTGTGGGTCAATGAAAAACACAACAGAGCCACTGGTGTGACAGGTGCAAATTACACATATCATCATAGAGAAAGCTCATGTCAGCCACAGGTACAGGAAGGTGTGCCACTAAAACATGATTTTCTCATGTCAGCGACAGGTGCAAAAAGCTCATGTCAGCCATATACCAACCAGAGTGGCTCTTAGTTCTGATTGCCACAAAAACAAATTATTTTGGATGTTAATCAAATATTAATCATTTTGAATATATTCTTTCTTGTGTGTTCTATCTCATGAAAATGTTGCACATCATCTGAATTCCGTCATTTGGAAAATGAAATATTTCATACCAGGCAGCACACTTTTTTTTCTAAATCCTTTTTTTTTTTTACAGGACAGGGTATCTTTTATTAAATTTTCACATTATAAGAAAAAAGTACACAGGGCACTAATGATAAGAAACACCACAATTAATTGGGCATCATCTCTCTGTAAAGAACAGGCAAGCAAGGTATCACTTAAGTAAAATTTTTTCCTAGTCTTTCACTTTCTGTATCCTCTTTTCTTGATTTCTGAGAAGACATTGCTTGGTTCTTCATCTTTAAATCTTCTCCCAGAGTTTGCAGGCTTTCCACTCTGTTCTGAAGCTTCCTGCATGTTTTTCCTGTTTCTATTGGCTGAGACTGTGAAGTTAACAGGATCAGGTGAATGAACAGGTTTGGTGGGTCTATACTGTGATGTGGAACCTACTGAATCTTCAACCAAACTATTTAGGAGTGAGTGAACTCGACACTTCTTAGGAGAAGAACAGAATGAATGAGAAGCTGTCTTTTTCACACACGGACTTGCTGCAGATACTAATGTGAAGCAACTAGGTGGATCTTCTAGGCCACAGCATGGAATGTGACTAGGTCCTGCTAAGCGTTTCACTGGATTTGCTGCTGTGAGTGGAGTCCCTTAATGAGCTGTTGCTTACAGCCACATGAGAGACTCCCAGGGACAGTGTTCTCTCATCTTCCTCAGTCTTACCAGGAGGCAGAGAGGGCTCCTCATTGACCACACTGCTCAGCTCTTGGAGAAGCTGTTTCAGGCCCTTGTTGGGTTTTCCCTCAGTGTGTTAGATTTCATAGAATGATGAGATGCGAAGTTGGCTGTAGCCTGTGAAGATGGAATATTAGAATGAGAATGGGCAGCAGAGGACTGCAGAACATGGGGTTTCAAAGAAGAATTTGAGGTGTATCCAGGGCCCTGCAGTTCTTTTACATCCAAAGTATGTTGAAGTTTTAGGTGCACAGAGTCTTGTTCCTGACATTGTATCGTATCTTTACATTCTGCAAATTGCAAAGATGCCTTATCAAGAGCGACTTATATATTAGCAAATTTCTCTTTTCTTTTCTTTTTTTTATTAAAATATTTTAAATAATTTATTTTGGTATCATTAATCTAAAATTACATGTGCAATATTATGGTGATTAAACTACCCCCTTCATCATGTCGCCTCCACCAACGCAATTACAGTCACTGCCCATCAGCATAATGAGATGCTACGGAGTCACTACTTGTATTCTCTGAGTTGTACAGCCCTCCCCGTGCCCCCCCAACATTACATCTGCTATTCGTAATGCCCCTTTTTCCCCCTTATCCCACCCTTCCCACCCATCCTTCCCAGTCCCTTTCCCTTTGGTAACTATTAGTCCATTCTTGGGTTCTGTGAGTCTGCCACTGTTTTGTACCTTCGCTTTTTTCTTTGTTCTTATACTCCACATATGAGTGAAAACATTTGGTACTTGCCTTTTTCGGCTTGGCTTATTTCACTGAGCGTAATGCTCTCTAGCTCCATCCATGTTGTTGCAAATGGTAGGATTTGTTTTCTTCTTATGGCTGAATAATATTCCATTGTGTATATGTAGCACACCTTCTTTATCCGTTCATCTACTGATGGACACTTAGGTTGCTTCCATTTCTTGGCTATTGTAAATAGTGCTGTGATAAACATAGGGGTGCATCTGCCTTTTTCAAACTGCACTTCTGCATTCTTACAGTAAATTCCTATGAGTGGGATTCCTGGGTCAAATGGTATTTCTATTTTGAGTTTTTTGAGGAACCTCCATACTGCTTTCCACAATGGTTGAACTAATTTGCATTCCCACCAGCAGTGTAGGAGGGTTCCATTTTCTCCACATCCTCGCCAACATTTGTTGCTGTTTGTGTTTTGCGTGTTGGCCATCCTCACTGGTGTGAGGTGATATCTCATTGTGGTTTTAATTTGCATTTCTCTGATGATTAGCAATGTGGAGCATCTTTTAATGTGCCTGTTGGCCATCTGCATTTCTTCTTAGAGAAGTGTCTATTCATGTCCTCTGTCCATTTCTCAGTTGGATAATTTACTTTATGTTTGTTGAAGTGCCTGAGTTCTTTATATATTTTGGATGTCATCCCCTTATCAGACACGTCACTTATGAATACATTCTCCCATACTGTAGGATGTCTTTTTGTTCTACTGATGGTGTCCTTTGCTGTACAGAAGCTTTTCAGCTTCATATAGTCCCAATTGTTCATTTCTGCTTTTGTTTCCCTTGCCCGGGAAATATGTTCATGAAGAAGTCGCTCATGTTGATGTCCAAGAGATTTTTGCCTATGTTTTTTTTCTAAGAGGTTTATGGTTTCATGACTTACATTTAGGTCTTTGATCTACCTTAAGTTTACCTTTGTGTATGGGGCTAGACAGTAGTCCAGTTTCATTCTCTTACATGTAGCTGTCCAGTTTTTCCAACACCAGCTGCTGAAGAGGCTGTCATCTCCCCATTGTATATCCAAGGCTCCTTTATCAAATATTAATTGACTGTATATGTTTGGGTTAATGTTTGGATTTTCTATTCTCTTCCACTGGTCTGTGGGTCTTTTATTGTGTGAATACCAAATTGTCTTGATTACTGTGGCTTTGTAGTAGAGCTTGAAGTCAGGGAGTGTAATTCCCCCTGTTTTATTCCTCCTTCTCAGCATTGCTTTGGCTCTTCGGGATGTTTTTTGATTCCATATGAATTTTAGAATTATTTTTTTCAGTTCATTGAAGAAAGCTGTTGGTATTTTGATAGGGATTGCATTGAATCTGCAGATTGCTATAGGTATTATAGCCATTTTGATAACATTTATTCTACCTAGGGAAGAGCATGCGATGAATTTCCATTTCTTAGTCTCCTCTTTAATTTCTCTTAGGAGTGTCTTGTAATTTTCAGAGTACAGGTTTTTCACTTCCTTCATTAGGTTTATTGCTAGGTATTTTTTTCATTTGATGCAACTGTGAATGGAAATGTTTTTCTGATTTCTCTTTCTGTTAGTTCATCATTAGTGTATAGGAAGGCAACAGATTTCTGTGTGTTAATTTTGTATCCTGCAAGTTTTCTGAATTCAGATATTAGTTCTAGTTTTGGAATGGATTCTTTAGGGTTTTTTATGTACAATATGTCATCTGCAACTAGTGACAATTTGGCTTCTTCTTTACCAATCTGGATGCCTTGTATGTTTTTGTTTTGTCTGGTTGCCATGGCTAGGATCTCCAGTACTATGTTGAATAACAGTGGAGTGAGTGGGTATCCCTGTCTTGTTTCTGATCTTAGATGAAAAGCTTTCAGCTTCTCACTGTTAAACATGTTGTTAGCTTTGCATTTGTTATATATGGCCTTTATGATGTTGAGGTACTTGCCATCTATACCCATTTTGTTGAGAGTTTGAATCAGGAATGGATGATTATTTTTGTCAAATGTTTTTTCAGCACCTATGGAGATGATCATGGGGTTTTTGTTCTTCTTTTTGTTCATGTGGTGAATGATGTTCATGGATTTTCAAATGTTGTACCATCCTTGCATACCTGGGATGACTCCCATTTGATCATGGTGTATGATCCTCTTGGTGTATTTTTGAATTCGGTTTGCTAATATTTTGTTGAGTATTTTTGCATCTATGTTCATCAGGGATACTGGTCTGTAATTTCCTTTTTTGTTGAGATCTTTGCCACGTTTTGGTATTAGAGTGATGCGGGCTTCATAGAATGAGTTTGGAAGTATTCCCTCCTCTTCTATTTTTTGGAAAACTTTAAGGAGAATTGGTGTTATTTCTTCTCTATATGCCTGGTAGAACTCAGAGTTGAATCCATCAGGTCTGGTGGTTTTGTTCATGGGTAGTTTTTTGATTACCATTTCAATTTCATTGCTGGTGATTGGTCTGTTTAGTTTTTCTCTTTCTTGTTTGGTCAGTTTTGGAAGGTTGTATTTTTCTAAGAAGTTGTCCATTTCTTGTAGGTTTTCCAGCTTGTTAGCATATAGATTCTCATAATATTCTCTTATAATTCTTTCTATTCCTGTGGAGTCCGTCGTGATTTTTCTTTTCTTATTTCTTATTCTGTTTATGTGTGTAGATTCTCTTTTTCTCTTAATGTGTCTGGATAGGGGTTTATCTATTTTGTTTATTTTTTCAAAGAACCAGCTACTGGTGCCATTGATTTTTTTCTATTGTTTTATTCTTCTTAATTTTATTTATTTCTTCTCTGATCTTTATGATGCCCCTCTATCTGGTGACATTGGGCCTCATTTGTTCTTCTTTTTCCTATTTCAGTAATTGTGTCCTTAGACTATTCATTTGGGAATGTTCTTCCATTTTTAAACAGGCCTGGATTTCAATATTCTTTCCTCTTAGAACCTCCTTTGCTGCGTTCCACAGAAGTTGTGACTTTATGTTGTTGCTGTCATTAGTGTCCATATATTCTGTGATTTCTGTTTTGATTTCGTCATTAACCCATTGATTAATTAGGAGAATGTTGTTAAGTCTCCATGTATTTGTGAGCCTTTTTGATTTCTTTCTAAAATTTATTTCTAGTTTTATACCTTGGTGATCTGAGAAGTTGGTTGGTAGGATTTCAATATTTTTGAAATTACTGAGGTTCTTTTGTGGCCTAGTATGTGGTCTATTCTGGAAAATGTTCCATGTACACTTGAGAAGAATGTGTATCCTGTTGCTTTTGGGTGTAGAGTTCTGTAGATGTCTGTTAGGTCCATCTGTTCTACTGTGTTGTTCAGTGCCTCTGTGTTTTTACTTATTTTCTGTCTGGTTGATCTGTCCTCTGGAGTGAGTGATGTGTTGAAGTCTCCTAAGATGGATGCATTGCTGTCTATTTCCTCCTTTAATTCTGTTACTATTTGTCTCACATATGCTGGCGCTCCTGTGTTGGGTGCATATATATTTATAATGGCTATATCTTCTTGTTGGACTGACCCCTTTATCATTATTTAATGTCCTTCTTTATCTTTTGCTACTTTCTTCGTTTTGAAGTCTATTTTCACTGATACAAGTACTGCAACACCTGCTTTTTTCTCTTTGTTGTTTGCATGAAATATCTTTTTCCATCCCTTCACTTTTAGTCTGTGTATATCTTTGGATTTGAGGTGAGTTTCTTGTAGGCAGCATATAGATGGGTCTTCCTTTTTTATCCATTCTGTTACTCTGTGTCTTTTGATTGGTGCATTCAGTCCATTTACATTTAGGGTGATTATTGATAAGTATGTACTTATTGCCATTGCTGGCTTTAGATTCGTGGTTACCAAGGGTTCAAGGGTTGCTTCTTTACTGTCTAACAATCTAACTTAACTTTCTTGTTAAGTTATTGTAAACACAGTCTGTGGTTTCTTTATTTCTCTCCCTTCTTATTCCTCCTCCTCCATTCTTTCCATAACAGGTGTTTTATTCTTTGCCTTTAGATGGTATTTGGATGGTCTGCTTTCTTTGCTATGATTTTTTTTTTCTCTGGTGACATCTTTTTAGCCTTAGGTGTGCTTCCATCTAGAGCAGTCCATTTAAGATATCCTGTAGTGGTGGTTTATGAGAGGCAAACTCTCTTAACTTTCGTTTATCTGGAAATTGTTTAATCCCTCCATCATATTTAAATTATAATCGTGCTGGATACAATATTCTTGTTTCGAGGCCCTTCTGTTTCATAACGTGAAATATATCATGCCATTCTCTTCTGGCCTGTAAGGTTTCTTTTGAGAAGTCTGATGATAGTCTTATGGGTTTTCCTTTGTAGGTGATCTTTTTTCTCTCTCTAGCTGCCTTTAATACCCTGTCCTTATCTTTGATCTTTGCCATCTTAATTATTATGTGTCTTGGTGTTGTCTTCCTTGGGTCCCTTGTGTTGGGAGATCTATGAGCTTCGGTGGACTGCGAGACTGCTTCCTTCCCCAGCGAGGGAACGTTTTCAGCAATTATTTCTTCAAAGACACTTTCTATCCCTTTTTCTCTCTCTTCTTCCTCTGGTACTCCTATAATGCGAATATTGTTCCGTTTGGGTTGGTCACACAGTTCTCTTAATATTCTTTCATTCCTAGAAATCCTTTTATCTCTCTCTGCCTCAGCTGCTCTGTACTCCTGTTCTCTGTTTTCTATTCCATTAACAGTCTCTCGCATCTCATCCATTCTGCTGTTTGCCCCGTCGATCGCTTGTCTGATTTCTGTATTGTCTTTCCTCAGTTCCCTCACTTCCTCCCTCAGCTCTTGCACATTTCTCTGTAGGTCCATCAGCATGGTTATGACTTTTATTCTGAATTCTTTTTCAGGGAGGCTGTGCATTTCCATCCCTTCAGACTCCCTCTCTGGGGTTGTCTGGTTGATTTTGGTCTGAACCATATTCCTCTGTCTTTTCATGGCTGTATAATTTGGTCACTGATAGTTGCCACATATGTCAGCTGGGCTCTTTAAGACTTTAAAAAGAGAAAAAAAAGTTAAGAAAAATATAAAAAAAGAAAAAAAGAAAGAAAAGAAAAAACAAAAACAAAACAAAACAAATAAACAAAAAAAATGCCCACCGGACGTAGAGTCTTTGGGAATGCTCTAGGTGGCGCTATTGCCCCTCTATTCCACAGCTGTGACTGTGCCGCTCCGCAGGGCCCTTTATCGCTCTGGCCGGGGTGGGAACGAGTAGGAGGCTGTTGATCTCAGTGAGAAGTGTTAAGTATGGCTACGCTTCCTCAGTCGCCAGCTAAGGCGTCTGAAACTCCCCAGGACTCCCAGCCTGCTGGGCTGAGTGTGCTGGGGCGATCCGGCTCCTCCGCTGGGCTCCTGTCTCTTTAAGACCGCTGAAGAAAGCACGCACTTTTTTTTTTCCTTCCCGGGAGCCGGATGCAAGCACCCTGGCATGTTCCCCTCTCAGATCCTGCCCCTCTGTCTCTCCAATCTCCGCTGCATTGCGCAGTGTGGGTCAGCGCTCCCCACGCAGATCACCGGGGCTGGCTACTTTGCGGGGTGTACTTCCACTCCCTCCTGGCTCTGAATCCTCTCCTCCCGCCGGTGCGCTGCGTTGGGGGAGTGCTCGGGTCCCGCCGGGTCGCGGCTCCGTATCTTACCCACCTCTTGGGGTGCCGAGTCCTCTCGGGTGTAGCTGCACGCTATGTGCTTTCCTGTGTATTCTCATCTCTCTTTTAGGAATAGATGTATTTTCTGTTTTTGTAGATAAATATAGTGTTTGGAGGAGATTTCTGCTGCCCTGCTCACACCGCCATCTTCCCGGAAGTCCCCATTTTTTTTCTGTTGAAACAGTACTCAATTCCTTTCTTAACTGACTCTTCCTTTAGAAAATGCCCGTCCTTATTTGCATTTGTCATTGCTTCGTCCAGAAAAAGGTATCTTGCTCTGAAGGGCATCAACTTGGCCTTGCTTCTCTGGGGTTTGCCTCTGCGTGCCCATTGCCACATTCACAGCATGGCCATCAGATCCTCCCATTGACTTTAATGTATTTCTGGTTTGTTCTAGTTCAGACTGTGCAGATTTTCATCACATTTTCAGTTTATTTGCAGTTGTTTCCATTTCTCCCAATTCATTTCAAAAATTCCTTTTTAAGACTCCATAGTCCTCTGTAAGACTGTTTAAATCATTCCTACTAGTTTTTTCCTCATTTAATAATTGATCTCTCTCTTTTACATCCTTCTCTGCCTGGAGATGCTCAGAGTTGGCATTCACCAGCTTCACCTTTCCCAGCTCCAGGTCACCCCCTCAGGCCTAGCTCCTGTATCTTTGCATCCATTTTGTCTTTTAAAATCCTCAGTTCCTGCAGTTCTAGCCTCCTGTTGTTAATCTCTTTCTCAGGCTAAGCTTTCTCTACTTGCAGAGCACTTGTGGTTTGGCAACGCTGGCCAACCAACTGCATCATGTTTCCAATCTGCTGTTGCAAAATCTTGATCACCTTGTCCTTTTCTGCCATCTGCAGCTTAAGGCCTCACACCCTATCCACGTGTTTCTGAATGATCCTGATAGTTCTTCAAGTGCTGCAGCTCCTGCAGTTTCAAGCCTACCTGGGAGCAGGGCTTCGAGATCTCCACACTGGTAGCCTTGATGGCTCTCTCTTTCCTGGAGGGAAGCTGTCAGGTCTGACACAATCCTCTCAGAGCTCTCCAGGGTCATCTCCTTGGCTGTTACCACTTTTACTACTTTGCAGAGCATCTCTGGTGGATTCAAGCTGAGCAGTCAAGGAAGACACTTTTTCTAGACTTTTGTTCCTTCCCTGAATTGCTGCATCTGCCATTCCATCTGGCCCTGACACTCATTCTTCACAGCATTGAGGAGGGCTTCCAGGTGCTGCACCTCCAGGTTCCTGTCGTCCAGCACCTGCCGCAGGTGATCAATGGTGATGCTGTTCCCGATGACCCGGTCCCACAGACACTTGTTCTGCTCCTCCTCCAGACTCAGCTCCTTCTCTCTCTTATGCAATTCAGCCAGCAGCTTTTGAAGCTGATCATCCAGATTTCCAGATTTCTGACTCAACTGATCACATTCTGCCCATGCTTCAGTTAGCTCTGAGTTGGCAAGGACCAGCTGCTTCTCTAGCTCTTCTGTCTTGTCCTCATACATCCTTTTGGCTTCCCTTAATTCTGAACAGAGCTGAAAAACAGTAGGTTCCAGATCACTGAGTGGACATATATACATTGAATTTTGGTTTCTTGCCTGTTCTTGCATGATTTCCAGTTGACTCTGGATACAATTGGCCTGGCTTCGAGCACTGCTAGCTTTCTCAGTAAGTCCTGTTATTTCAATATCATGTTCATTTATTAACTGCTCAATCCTATCTTGTTGTTGAAGAAGAAGTTCTACTTTGTTCTGTAATTCAGATTTCAGTGCTTCAAGCAGATCCTCTACTGGATATATCCTCCCTTTAAGATAAGAAATCTCTGTGTCAAAGACAAGTAGTGATTCTATAGCATCTCACTACGCTGATGGACAGTGACTGTAATGGGGTTGGTGGGGTGGACCTGATGAAGGGGTAGTTTAATAATCGTAATATTGCACATTTAATTGTAAATTAATGATAATAAAATAAGTTATATTAAAAAATAATAATAATAAAATAAAAGTGTCCTGTGAACAAAAAAAAAAGAAATCTCTGTGTCTAATTGTCTTAGGATTTTACTAAAAGCTGAGCCCATGTTGCGGAAGTGGATAGTAGACATGCTGTCGTGTTCATATATTTTCTTGCCTGAGGCTTCTTCAAATTCAACTAGGATTGATCAGATTTCTTGAAGCACTCCCTCATGACTAAGCATCATCTTTCTTAGCTTGTCACTCTGTGCACTGCTACCTTTCAGCTTATGCTCCTTAAGGCATTTGGCAGCTTCCAGCTCATGCACTGTATTTTGAACCTGATTTCATGAATCCTCCTGTGACTAACTCTCCCTTCATCTGATGTCACCCATGGCATCTCTCTCCACTTCCATCTCTTTAAGTTTTGTTTCCAAATCAATGACAGACTGCCTTAAGTACAACTTTTGTTTCTCATACAACTCATTGCTTTCATTTAGTCTTCTCTGCAAATCTTTGACCTGATAGGAATAGTCTTCCAAAACACGTCCAATGTGTTGTAAGGGGTGACTTGTCTATGAACATCAAAGTCCACTTCGTAGTTAGGGAAAAAAGGAAATTGTGTCAATGTCCCAGCTATAGAAGTGTTATCAATTATTGTACCATGAATAGATGACATAAAAAACACACTTGAAGAACCTCCATTGGATGTGATGCCACTACCTGTTAAAAGATCTTCATTATTTGATTCAGAGGCTATTTGTTCCATATTAAATTTTGCTACTTCTTCTTAGAGATCTTGAAATATAAATGCTTCCCTATCTGGTTCTTTTAGTTCTTATCTTAGATATTCCAGCCTAGGCATTCATCAAGTTCAAGCCTTCAAACTCATAATATGTAGGTATTCTTATTTTTACCTATCCTATTAGGACTTGCAAACCACACCTCATCCCAAGAGACCAGCTGCATCTGCGCAGGAGTGCCTGCGGGTGCGGCGGTGCACCTGCAACAACCGAGCGGTGGAAGCTCCTGGTCAGCAGTGGAGACGCGGGACACTGCTCCACGCCCTATCCTCCCGCACCCCAGCTGGGCTACCACCTCCTGTGCGTGTCGCACTGGTGACCACGGGGGAAGTGGGGGGGGCAGGGGTGCTGGGCCACCCCACGGATGCCATCACCCTAAATGACTTTCTTAATTGTAAATGTATTCAAAATTACATCTGTAAGGATAATCACCAAAGTGTAGTTTTATTACAGAAAATAAATAGAAACAAAAATGAATGAATGAATGAAATAATTGGTGGTGCACAAATAAATGAAATATATTATGCAATCTGTAAGCATCATTTTGTAGAACAAACCATCACTTAAGAAAGTACACGTTATGTTCTTAACTAAACAAATATATATTAATAACTTGGATGCCTAGAAATATACTGGAAAGAAATACATTAAATTTTTAATAAGAAAGGCATCTCTGGTGCAATTGAAAATGTTTCTTTTAATTGTACATTAATGATACCAAAATAAATTAAAAAGAAAATCTTTCTTTTATAAATATGCCTCCATTGATTCTATATTACCTACATAATCAAAAATGGCCTATACAGGTAACTTAATAAACTTAGTGGACTGCAGAGAAGGTAAGAAAGAGGACAAAGGTGTCAAAAGCCTCACCCACTCACTACACACAAGAGCTCAGGGCTCATTTTTTCTTCTCAGTGCTTCTCTGACTGTATGCAACTACCAGGTAGCAAAGAGAAGAGTAATTTCATGAGAGATTTCTGATTATGAAAAACAACTTTCAAACAGGAAGGTGAGCCACCAACACATGATTTTCTCTGGAATCTGATATTACAAGTAATTTTCAATATTTTCTTTAGAACTTAATGCTTTCCCGTGTTTTACAACCAAAGTGCCATATTATGATAATTGACAGAAGCAGCAAAACCCTGCCTCCAGATTTTGGAAGACATTTGCATGCCACTGCTTGATGCTTTTCTTTTTTTCTTCTGGGAATTCTGGTTACTGTTGTTGTGGCAAAGCAGAGCCCCCTCTACCCTGCCAAACATCCCTGCTCCAGTCAGAAGCAACTCTTCTCTCCTTGCCAGGAACAGTCTATTTCCTTCTGCAATTGTACCTACACTCTAGGAATGAAATGTGATTACATCTAGCAAAACTATAGAAATATTTTGGCAACATATGGGGAGCTGTCCTGTAGTGGCAGTTTGCTATTTCTAATAACAGATTTTTAAAATGCAATTGGTTTGAAAAAGAAGCCCAAGTTAAAAATATCTGACTGACTCAGCACAGTGGGGACTGGTTTATAGGCCAGTCATTCATGGTGAATAGGATCTCAGTGGTGAGAAACTTGTTTCTCTAGCCTATTAGTATAATAATTTTTTACTCACTATCCTCCTTCTAAAGCTGCCTACTGAATTATACCATGTTAAATGGCAGACTTTGTCACTCCCTTTATGGGAAGGAAGATCACGTTGATTCACATAAGACCATCCTCCTGTTTAGTTAAGGGACTGGTGTTGACCTAATAGACATAGAGATGTTTTAGAAAGTGAGACAAGGTTTTTCACACAATGGTAAATGCATGAGAAAGGCAATCCCAGATCTGCCTGATGCCTTCATGTGCTCATTGAATAATTCTTAAATGACCTTATTTGGTTTGATTTCTTAACTACATTAGAAAGAGATGAGATGATTAAGAAATTCTTTTTCATCTGTCATATTGGCAGATGTAATGAAATTATTCAGTGTAATGCAAGTTGTAAGGAATTAGGTGCTCTCAAACTTTGCAAGTGCGAGTGTAAAGTGGTTTAAATTTTTTGAACTATTTGACTGTGAAAATAGTTATTCCATAAAATGATCTGGCCTAAGTAATAGAATCAGAGGTATAGTAAAAGGTTGTGTTTAGAGTTTCTCACTGCAGTAGCATTTGTAGTACAGAAAAACTGGAAACAGCCTAACTGTGCAAGAAAAGAGAATGACAATGACATGAGAGAAAGGAGATACAGGTTTAAGTGAAAATACATGCACTCTTAATTGAAGGAAAATTGAATTTACTGTAAGTACTTGGAGAAATATAAATGCCACTCAAAATGAGTAATGATCTTTACAAAATAGTATTTTTTTTTTGCAGGCAAGGAAACATTTTATTTTAAACCACAGTCAGCAGGTGGCCATAACTCTCCATGTTTCATTAAAGTCACGTGAAACCCAGGCACAAAAGCACTGATTGATTATCTCTCTAGGAAAACTGCATAAAGGACACAAACATGCTCAGGGAAAATGCCCATGTGCACAGGATGAGTTTCTAAAGGAAATGCAATGGAGTGCTACATCAATTTTACATTCAGCTTCCAATATTAAGTTGGTATTTTTTACTTAAGGATGATCAAAATTTCAAAAAGCATGACTGCAAGAAGGTAAAATGTCCTTCATTACGTATTTTTATATGTCAAGCAGAGTTCTGAAAAACTAGCATTTTAAAATATTTGGTAGAAGTAGCTTTTAAAGTTTTCCGAAGTGATATATAAAATCAACCCCCATTTTCCATGACATCCATTCTCCCTTGTTACCTACAGATTCAGTTTTCTGAGCTTGTGGAAAAGGAAGGAAAGACAGTTACTATTAAAATTCCTGTAAGCTGGGGAAGGTCCACCCAGACACACACTCTTCTGAACGTGTTTCTTAGCAGCTGAGGCAAAGCCTTTGGCTCCGGTGCAGAACAAGGCAGAGAGTGTCCGGCAAGCACTGTGCTCCACTCATGACTTCTGCTGCTCTGACAAGTTCCCTTCACTCACAGCAAGGACAGCACATGGCTGATGCCACGGTAACTGTTCACGAAGCCAAAGAATGACCATCACAAATACTTAAAGTAGGAGAGCAAAGTAAAGGCTTTTATTTAGAGATAAAGTGAAGGGGTAGAGCTCCCAGCTCATGCCAGGAGAGGACAAGAGAGTCCGGGGTGGTGCGTTGTCTAGGTGTCTTATACGCAGGTGAGGATTTTTCAAGAACATGAAGAAGAGCTTAGGTGTGTGGATTTATTAAGTGGTCCTAGGATATTTACAAGTAACTTGGTGCAGGTAACTTCTTGCTCTGTTGATTTCTCCCCGAAGTACCAGCATCTTGGTCTGGGGTCATATAAAACAGGGCCACCCGCTCTGCCCCCAAGGTGGGCTGAGTTATTGTTTACTAAAGAATACATTAAGTGCAATCTTATTTTTAAGGTGGAATCCTTCTTGCCTTTTACTGTGTATGGCTGGGCTTGCATGCTAAACTAATCACCCAGGTTGCAAAATCACCTCATCAGATCTGAAGGAGGAAAGACAGCACATAAGCCTGGGCCTTTTAGCATGCTAAGGTGAATCTTACACACAATTATAAATGACTAGCTGTGGATAAAGTGGGGTTCCTATGGCCAGGATTCTCACTGAACTTAAATGTAACAGGCCTGTTGCTATGCTACCGCTTCCACACCTTCAGGCAATAAGTCATTATTGTGTTAATATAAAGAGTTCTGCCCAGTGCTTTGTACAAGATGTGGTGGCACGGCTGGAAGGCTGGAGGAGAGCGGAGCAGAGGCTGGAGTTGTGGCAATGCCTAGGACAGAGGCCCAGAGGATGGCTGTGCAGGACAGCTGTGCAGAGGGGTCTAGAGGTAGAGACCAGCTTGCTGCATCCAAAGCAGCAGTGATAACACAGAATCACTCTGAGTGAATGGGATTTTAGTGACTGACCTGCCACCTGGAAATAAAGTTGGGTATAAGCTTCTCATCCCAGGAACCCTTCGCTGTAAATTTCTTTTGTCACAGTGAATCTATAGAGAATTTGCCAGGAGCTGAAACTCATTTACAAGACACTAGCATAATATAAACAGATTCTACTCTTCATTATCTGGGGAACATTAACTGATATGGAAGAATGACTCTAGAGCTGAATATTTAACACAGAGTTTTAGTAGGGATGTTCCTTGCATGTAGTTAAATTGCTCTGACTGCAGCTATCCTGCCTTGCTTTTTCTGGAGGCCCTCACCCTACTCTGAGTGCACACATGGTCCCTGTCTCAGTAGTATTTTTGATCATTTTTATTCTCATAAATACCTTTAATATCATCTGGATTCTCCATAACAAGCATGTAAAGCACAATAGCAAAGATATGGAAGCAACCTAAGTGTCCATCAGTAGATGAATGGATAAAGAAGATGTGGTACATATACACAATGGAATATTATTCAGCCATAAGAAAGAAACAAATCCTACCATTTGCAACAACACGGGTCGACCTGGAGGATATTATGCTCAGTGAAATAAGCCAGGCAGAGAAAGACAAGTGCCAAATGATTTCCCTCATTTGTGGAGTACAACAATGAAGTAAAACTGAAGGAACAAAATAGCAGCAGACTCAGAGACTCCAAGAAGGAACTAGTGGTTACCAAAGGGGAGCGGTGTGGGGGGAAGGTGGGGAGGGAGGGAAAAGGGGATTGAGGGGTATTATGTTTAGTACACATGGTGTTGGGGGTCACAGGGAAAACAGTGTAGCACAGAGAAGAAAAATGGTGAATGTGTGGCATCTTACTACACTGGTGGACAGTGAATACTTTGGGGTATGGGTGGGGACTTGATAATATGGGTAAATGTAGTAACTGCATTGTTTTTTCATGTGAAACCTCCATAAGACTATATATCAATAATACCTTAATAAAAAAATTAATAAATATAAAAAACAAGCATGGTAAGCATACTTTATCCTATAAAATGGTACAAAATAAACACATAGGCTAAGATCATGAGCTTTGCAATAAAGGTCTGGGTTTGAATCCTATCTCTATCATTTACTAGTGACATAATTTCAGGGAATTACTTAACTTTTCTACTCTTCAGTTTCCTCATCTGAAATAACAGGATGCTTTTATTTTAAATATAGTTTCCATATGTTAAGACTCCCATAACTTAAGACTTAAGACTTTTGTGGTAAATGAGTTCCTCTACATAGACCATTTTAAACATGAATGCCAAACATAAAGCATATGTTCCATAAATCATCACGACAATGATCTTTCTTGTTATAATGTTAAGGAAAGTACTGAAAAAACCTGGACTGGATCACTGACTGAAGAACTAAGGGGGACTCAGAGGTCTTGGAGTGTTGAGGCTCTATTTCACACTGGCGGGCTCAGAGGGGTGTTTTCTCCCAAAAGTCTGCACCCCGATCAAAGGCAAAGGGAGCCATACATATCATTGGGCTTCTGTACCTGTAACATTCCTACGTGTGCGCAGCAAGAAGCAGGCAAGGGTGAGTGAGTTTAGGGAGGGAGCCTTAGCAATGGGGGCTCGGCAGAGTGGGAAATGAAGGGAGTGTTTTTGTTGTTTGTGTTGAGGAAGGGGAGACAGAGGGGAGACCCCTGGGCTGGACTGCTGTCTTTGTAAATTGCTGTCCTTGTACATTTTTCCTTTTCAATAAAACAGAAATGCTAACACTAAATATAAAAGGAGGATAAGTAAATAAAAGGGTGAACTTAAGTTCATTTCAACTTTGTCTTAGCAGTTTTATTGATGTCATTCCAATTCCATAGAAATTCACATCTTTAAAGTATATAGTTCCATTTTTCTATTGAAAGAAGGTTATTTTGAGAAGTAAATGTATTTTCTTTTATTAAATGAGCAAAACCTCTCCTACTTAGAGATCAACACATGCATTTCTTTCTCTTTTGGTGCCAAGGGAAAGGGAAGAGTCTTCATGATAAGTTCCATTAATTTGGGTGGAAGTTTCATAAGTTTCATAGGCATGAAGAAACAGGTGGCGGTCAGGGAAGAAAGCCTCCTTCATTATGTCTGGGTCTTGGGTCTGTGACCTGGGGCTGGAAGTGGACCTGGACAGGCCCGTTTATGGAGGAAGTGAATCCTCTCCATTAGAGTTTATGACTTTTTGTTCTTCAAATTTTTCTTCTGTGAATAAACTTTTTCATTTGGCTCTTACCCATTATGATGAATGAAAGTGATTAAGAAGTGTTTCTTAAGGATTAGCTGCTAAAGGAACTACAAATAAAGCCAGAATGTATCCTAAGGATGTATTAAACTGGAATACTTAAGCTTTTTGGTTTTAGAACTGCTCCACATTTTGACCCCAAAGAGTTCTGGTTTTTTTTCAGTATAGATAATATTTATCAATTTATTTCATGTTAGCAATCAAAACTCAGAAAGGTCTAAAGCAGAATACCAAGGACACATTTCCATTAGTCAACAGAATAATGCCATCGTCACATGTCGTGTAGCCCCTGGAAAACCCCACTGTACATTTGTTAAAGAATGAAAATGGAATAGGTAAGTAACATTTTAATATTGTTATGAAAGTAGTATTGACCTCACAGACACCCGGAAAGGATCCCCAAGGAACCCCTCACCACACTTAGAGAATCACTGATGTAAGACATCTTTTCCCCTGGCCCTCTACCTTGCAAATCTCCCTTTGGAATCTGGGATTAAGTCCCCACTACAGTCAGCTATGAGACTTTTAAGATAAGAAAAACTGAACTTCATCACTAAAAAGCCACAGGGGTTAAAAGCATACACCAACTGATTTTTCTTCTTCCAAATCCAGAGACCACCTCATTTAGCTACTGAGTCAGTGTCAGCTTCTAAGACTTGGTAAGAATGGTGAAGAGACCTGTTTGCAGAAAGAAGGTCTCACAGTCACCAATTCCCTGTTGAATTCAGCTTTATATCTATCTCTTGCAGCCCCCCAGGGCAAATCATTCATGTGATGTTCTTTCTTTCCTCTTTATTCACAGACTATCTGCCCAAAGAGAGGGGAAAGAGGACTTGAATGAGGAAAGATGGTACATAGTAGGCACCTTTATTAAGTATATTCATTGTGGGATTTTTTTCTTTTTTTACTTGGCAGATCACAATATTAAGATGCCCTATTTATAAAACACAAAAATAATACTAACTATAATGAATGAAATGAGTACCCAAGTGCCCACCCACCCTGCCATGACCCTCTTCCAAATCACATTCCTCAGAGATAATCGTGTTGGCATTGTTGTGTGTGTTCTTTGGACCCGGACCCACTTTGAGGCCAAGTTATAAGCATAGATAAATTGGAAGGCTGGGGGTAGAGGGTTGCTTCTTTAGACTTCCCAAACAAACCATAGAGCTTACAGATAGTTCCAAATGTCAAGTACATGCATTGCATTATTTGTAGGAATGCACCTTATGCAGTAACATGGATGAGTTTATTCACTCTTTTCCTGATTGATGGGTATGCGGGTTGTTTACAGTTTTCCCATTTTATTGGCAACATTGCCATCGAAAGAATATTCCTTGTGCCTAAATCTTCATGACATGTGTCAGAACCCCCAAAGTTGAACTGCTGGAACAATACCGGTGCTTTACAGTGTGATGGCCATTACCCCCTAGAGCGCCACCAGCTTCCAAGGCTGCCAGCAGTTAGGAGGAGCCCCATGCCCCACGCTGTAACACTGCCGACCATGTACCACTGCCCTTTGCAAATTGTCTAATCTCATGGGTAAAGGATAGTGTCTTGGTTCATTTTGCATTTTGTTCTCACGGAATGTGAACATCTTTTCATATTTTTATTCATCCTTTGTATGTCTTCTGCAGAGAGGTATGTAACCCATATTCTTGGCTGTTTTTCTTCTCTTTTTTTTGATGAGGCCATCTTTCTTCTAACAAATTTAAGCCTTTTAAGCATTAAGCCTTTATTTTTGTTTCAAGCATTTTGCACTGCTCATTGATGTCTTTTAACCTCAGTTATACTTTCATCACACAGCAGCTTTTATGTATTATCTTCTTAAATTTGTCAGTCTCTTTATTTAAATTTCCTGTGTGTTTCCTTTCCTTAGGAACTGCCTAATCCCTCCAGTATCCCCAGGAGTGGAGAAATACTGTGCTTTCTCCTAGACCCTTTATGACTTCAGTGTTTTGCAGTTATATTTTTTATCCATTTTATATATTTATGGCTATGTCTTTTAAATAATGTAAAGTGTACATTTAAGGGAACTTTCCCAGTAGAGAGCTACTTGCCATTATGTAACTCAGTTGAGTATTTTATCCTTTCCCTGATTCAGTTGAATTGCCACCTATAACACAGGAAGTCCTGGGAGATACCCTATGTGCTCCCAGAGTCAGAGTTTTAGGTTGGAGCCCAGATATGCCACTTTGAAATTATGTAAACTTTGATTTATTTAACTTATTTCCCTCACCACTGATTTCATGCCTATAAATTGGGGAAATTTGTAAAAATTAATACATATACCATATGAGGATTAAATAAGCTAATACATATAAAAACACTTAAGATAATGCCAGGTTCTTTAGGAGAACTCAGTAAATTTAACTCTTAATAGATATTTACAACTGCATGTGTATGTGTGTACCTGGGATCTGCTCTGGGCTGTCTATGGCACCGTCATCAAATACAACTCAGGGTGTGGATAGAAATTCTTCATACCTGCACTTTCCAGTGTGGTTGTTATTAGCCACATATGTCAGTTGTTAGAGCACATAAGGTGTGGCTAGAATGAATTAAGAATGGACATTTTTATTTTACTTATTTAATTTTAATTTTAAATAAAATAGACACGTATGGCTCTTAGCTGCCATATAGGAAAATGTCAATACAGTGCCAGTCAAAGGCTTCCACTGGTTACAGTTTATTTTATGAAACAAGTTTTCTTGAATTCCTCACTAAGGATTATTATGAGGACTGAATTTTGAATTTTATCAGATGATTTTCCTTCATTATCAAGAGAAACATGTCATTCTTCTCTTTAATCTTTCTGAGTTGTGAGCTCCTAGGAGTGATAGATCTAGTTCCTGGTTGGAGTCTATTTATTCTTAAGTAAACTGTATTGGTTCTTATTTTATTCTTTGACCAAGTGGTGAAATTTGATTTTTAAATGTTATTTAGTGCTCTTCTGCATTCACATTTGAGATTATTTCAGATTTGTTTTGTACCAATGGTATCAGGGTTTGCAGACTTGGGGAAATGAATTGGGACATTTCATTGTCTAAACCCTGAAACAGATTGAATGCTGCAGTCATTATCAGTTCTTGAGAGTTTCGGAGAATTGGTAAAAAAAAAAAAACCCACCTGGGGCTTGGTACCTCCGGGTGGGTGTGGTAAGGGACTAGATATTTACATTAATTATTTATTCTATCGTGATTTTCTATTCAGATTTTCTATCTATCTGTTTATCATGCAGTTTTGAAGTCACTGAAGCTCCAAAGGAAATCTGTCCTGGGGTCCTGTCTCAGCTTGGGCTCTCAGAACAAATTACCATAGAGTGGGGAGCTGAAACAGCAAACATTTATTTCGCATGATTTTTTCACTGTGAAGTCTGAGGTCAAGACACTGGCTGATCCAGTGTTTGCTGAGAGCCTTATTTCTGCTTTGCAGAGGCCTGTCTTCTTGTAGCCTACCAGGGTGGAAAGAGAAAGGACCAGCTCTCTTCTTGTTCTTATAAGAACACTAATCCCAGCATGGGGGCTCCAGCCCTCATGCATCATAACTCCCAAAGTCCCCATCTCCCAATACCATCACTTTAGGCTTCAGTATGTGAATTCTGGGGAGACAGACAGCCTATAGCAGGTAGCAATATCTACACTCAATGATGCTCTTGATGTAAGGACTTGAAATAGTGAGTTTGAGACTTATAGAAAGATTTATCTTTAAGCATGTTTATCCCATCATTTTCAGTAGAGAAAAATTGGAAACAACCATGAGAGCTGGCTAATAGATACTATATAGCCATTAAAATCATGCTGTAGAAAAACTGTAATTCTCATATGACTGGTAGATTTTACAAATATTAATATTGCTCTTTTTTATTAATAGATTGCCAGTTTATTATAAAAGGATATAGCTCAGCAAAGGTCAGATGGAAGAGATTCCCAGGGAAAGGTATGGGGAAGGGGTGCAGAGCTTCCATGCCTCTCCAGGTGCACCCCTCTTCCAGCACTTCCACCTGTTCACCTGCAAGCTCTCTTAACCAGTCCTTTTTGGTTTTTATGGAGGCTTCTTTGCATAGGCATGACACATTAAACCCTTGGCCCCTGGTAATTGATTTAACTTCCAGCCCCTCTCTCTTCCTAGTAGGTGTGTGTATGGTGGAGGAGTATGGGTGGGTGACTGAAAGTTCCATCCCCCAGGCACAGGGTTGGTTCTCCTGGCAACCAGCCTCTATCCTTAGGTGTTTTGCAAAAGTCACCTTATTAACATAAGAAAAGTCACCTTTATTTCTCTCATTACAGGAAATCCCAAAGCTTTTAGGAGCTATGCCAGGAACTGGAACAGACCAAATATATATTTCTTATTTTAAATCACAATAATATTGCTTTTTTTATGTTAGCTTTAGAATGAATTCTTTTTCTTTCTATGTCTGCTTTTTTCAAATTTTCTAAAAGTACATGTTTGTTTCCTTAAAAAAAAGTCAGAAAAGCAATGGTTGAGTTTAAATCAGTTAAAAAAAAATAAAGCAAGCACTATGTAGGAAATTAAATGATTCAGCCCCACCATTTATGTAACTCATAACTTAATGAAGGAAACAGCTAAAATGTCCCACGTAAGAGAAGACAGAATGGGATACTATGGAAATTATATTTTCTGGGGCATTTTGCCTTGGCCAAACCGCCCCTCCCTTTCTCTACCTCTGGATCTTCCTGGTAGGTATTTTAAATGAACTTGAAGTTTTCTCTTAGGGTAGAGTTGCTGGATAAAATATAGGACACCCAGACAAAATAGAATTTAAGATAAACAGTGAATAACTTCTTAAGATAATTATGGCCCATGCTTATTTATACTAAAAACATATGTTGTTTATCTGAGATTCATATTTTCTGAGCTGAATCAGGCAACCTTACCTTAGGAAAATAACATCCCATATTTGTGAGAGGCAGGATGTCCCAAATCCCTTCTCTAGAGTGCCAGTTCTAAAGAACTCAGCAAAAACAGCTATGTGGTTGTGAGAGGCAGTAAATCACTCTGTGCTATAGCTCCTCTTCTGCACAACTGTGACTGGGAGGGACACTCGCTTGTTTCAGTTATCTGTGTGGCCTGGACTCCAAGCAGACAGAAGGGATTCTGGCCATTAACACCTCTGTGGCCACACTGAGAGAGGTCTGGAGCTCCACACACTGTAGTTTACACCTCTGAGCATCTGTTGGGTGCCACCCCGTAGTGCTTTACATCCCTCTTTGAAACCCCACACACCCATGAGAAAGTTTTACATGTGCAAAACTGTGGCTCAGAGAGGTTAAGCAACTTGCCCAAAGTCACACAGGTTAAGTGACAGTGTCCAAGTCTACCATGATCACACACTTAATCAGCAGAGATTTACTCAGTTCATTAGCCCATCAGAGGCTCTAAGGAGACTTAAAGAAACCTTTGACTTTTTTTAAGTGGCCATTTCTCAGATGGTATCACAGAAAATCCTCATAGAGTGTTTTATGGTACTAAAAACTTTTATATGCATCTTATATTTGAGTACCTGTATTTTTAAAATTTAAATTATTTCCAGATTCAGGGTTTGGTTTCAGAAATCCACAGAAAAGTACATTTTTAACTGATTAAAGATTTATGAATTTTTCTCAATATTTTGGTTCTTTATTCTCTCCAAACTCTTCATTGTCTCCGTTTGAATAACAGAAAGTCTTATAACAATAGCTTTATATGGAACCACCTTTCACCATAAAATGAGCTCTTCAAAAATTTCCACACGATCTAGCCACGGCTCAAACAAGGTAATGTCTAGGCTCTTAGTTCTGTGGAATTTTTCTTGTTTACTATGTAACTGGTAAAGTATGGGATCAACCATGACTGTCTTCTGAGTTTTTAGATACCCAATATGCTGCAGCCAGCCAACTGTTCTTAATGCAAATGGTTATATTGGTGAATTGAGATGTATTAAAAAGAACTCTCTGGATTAGAGTATTGCCTATGTCACTAATCAGAGTAAGAATCTTGAGGGTATCAAGGCTTTGGGGATAAATTCTCCAAAATATCTTAGTTTACTGAATTGGCAGGCATAGAGAAGATGAGAGAAGCTAAAATTCAGGGAGATTAGTCACCTTGCCCACAGTCACAACTAATCCTGTAAATGGGTGTGATGGGAGACAGTTGTAGTTATAGCATTCACCAAGGAAACATTGCCTAGAGCTTAAGAACATTTTCCAGTCAAATTCTTAAATGCATTTGATCTGGAAAACAAAAATCACTTCAAAAAACCCTAAAAACAGTTGGAAATTCATTGATTTCCCTTTGCAATTTATATACAATGATTTGATGGCATGTGATGTAAAATAATTACCAAGTGACTAATAAAAATAAACTTACCACTTCTGGTTGTTTAAAAGATTCTCTTTGCCCAACACTTATTCTACATAGGTAGGTATTTAATGTCCTATTTGGTTTTTGATGTTTATCTGATTAAATTAAAATTGGATTTTTTTCTATGAATAAAGCTTTATTAGCCATGATAACATTCTGCGTGATGGTTAATTTTAGGTGTCTACTTGACTGGGTCATGGGTGCCCATATATTTGGCCTAACATTTTTCTTGACGTTTCTGTGGGCGTTCTTGAATGAAATTAAATTCAAGTGAGTAGACTGAGCAAAGCAGATTACCCTCTATAACTTGAGTGCACCTCATGCATCAGTTGAAAGTCCAATTGAACAAAAGGCCAACATTCCCCAGAGTCAGAAATAATTCTCTTGCCTGTGGGCAACTGAACTGCAGCATCTCGGCTCTTCCTGGTTCTCAGATGCTTCCATCCCTGGACTCAAGCGGGGCCATCGGTTTGCCAGATTTTGGGCTTGCCCAGCTTCCCCAACCACGTGAGCCAATTTGGGACACAAAGTCTATTCACTGGAATCAGCCTAATGAAAACAACTGTGACCCAACACCAAGTTCACATCATCACGTGTCTTGAAGGCAGTCGTTAGCCTTATTTGCTCAGGTCGAACACTGCAGCACCTGTTGAAGCCTGGACCACGCTAGGAATTTTGGTTAGATTGGTCTGCAGAAGAGCAGAGGCAAAATTCCCTGGGGTCTCCAATGCACAGCCAAAGATGAAAGTCACAGAAAGATTAGGTACCCTGCCCACCACCTAACAGAGTGTCACCACTTGTTAAAAAGACAATAGAATGCCAGCCAAATTTTCCGGGCCCAGAGCTGTGTATAGAGTTTCTAAGCTCCCCTGAGAGAAGTCATTTGTTTCACATTTTGTACTGTGCAGATTCGCTTGATCTTGTAATTTCCATCCTCTTTTTTAATAGGATGCTGTCATTATAATACTCCTATTTTAAAAATATTAAAAAGCACAGGTGTTTTAGAATCATTAGTAAGAGGAAACCAGGTGGTAAAGAGGAGGAATCATCAATAATTCAGAACACCTTTGTGCTGAAAATGTCACCATATTCATTTATTAAATATACATATTCACTTTTTAATTCAACATACAATTCTAGAAATGTTTATGGAGCACCTAGACTGTGTCCCGCAGTGTTCTAGACATCTGTGATACATCACTGGACATGAGAGGCATCCATCCTGCCCTAATGGATTTGACATTCGGGTTACCTGTGGCATATGTCAAGTTCTAAAGTATGTCCTAGCCAGATAATGTCACATACAACACTCTCCTTTCAGACCCCCAAAATCAGCATTTCTATGAGAGCCTTTTATGGATGATGAAATAGTGACTTGACTAAGTTAAATCTGTAGGTGTTGAAGGACTCCCATCTTCCCTGTATACCTTGCCACCTTCTTATTACCACATGTGATAAATTATGGCAGTTCTCTTTAACGTAAAAAGTAAATGTAAGTTGTTGAGCAAAAGAGGGGTGTTATTCAGATGTTTGAGAAATCTAATTCTAGTTCAGTTTTGGGAAACCCAAATGTGCAGTGACCGTGCAGGAGTTTAGAACCTGAAGTGCATCAGGAGGGACACAACCAGAAGAGATGGGGGCTTTGGCATTCAATGGAGGGGTGAACAGTGGACACCCAAAAGTGTTGAAGGCTGGGACTGAGAAGCTCCAAGGATGTATCCACCACCCTCATTTTTAGGTCCAGGCTAATTAGGAAGCTGCCTCAAGGTGAACTCCACATGTTGAAGGTGACTTTGGTCACCACTCCAAGTCACAGCACAGGTGGGAGGCTAACAAGGGTCACAAAGCATGTAGCATGGGGCAGCTCCTTGCCTCTGTGCTGTCCACGAGAATGTCATTTAGGAACAGGTTTCCTTCCCTGGCCTCTGGAGGAGCAGGTGCTTTCTTGCTGTGGCCTGTATTGTCCTGAACTATCAAATGAAGGTGTTGAATCAGATGATCGCTGTGGTCCATGCAAATGCATTCTTTCTGTGAGCCACTCCATTGCATGTGTCAAAAAGCACAGTATTTGCAGCCTGCCTTTTGCAGCATGTAGAGGTTAAAGAGTGCAGAATGAACCTGGTTCAGCCCATAGTCACTAACCCCCACCCCTACCTCATTTATTCTGGGAAGAAGGGCAGGTTTCCCTTTGTGCCCAGTGTCCTTACTCATAATGGGAATGCATGTCAGCACCCCTGGGAAACAACAGATTCTGCACCGGGAGACATTTATTGAGTGTATATTTTCTGCCAGGTCCTCTTCCAGGTCATATTAGAATATCATTTTGTAAAAATTTGGTAGCATGGATAAATAAGGAGGCAGCTTTTGCTACTTTTAAGTGATTCAGGAATATATTCCAAAAGTCTATTAAAATCCAGTTGATTCTGTAGAAGTCATGATTTCTAACCATGTTTCCATATGTGCTTGTTATGATTTAAGGCAATTATATCTAAGTAAGTCACATGATGCTTATTCCTTCTTCTGCCATCACAAGTGGAGGTCAGAAGATGTTACCCATGTGCGAATGAACACCATCCCTGGCCCCTAAAACTCCCTTTTCACCTTCATATGACTGGGTTTTATTGAGCTTTGACAGAAAAAGAAAAAATGTGCATCCAGGTTTGAAGAGTGGAGATGCTTATTGACAAGACCTTTTCAAACCCTACCAAGACGTTCCACCAAGAATGGATGATGAGTCACCAAAAACACTCTTTTCTTGCTCGTACATTTCTCTTTTCACAATCACATCACCCTTTTGTGTGGTTCAGTGATTTTTTAAATAATTTATTTTGGTATGATTAATCTACAATTACATGTGCAATATTATGATTATTAAACTACCCCCTTCATCAGGTCCTCCCCACCAAACCCATTACAGTCATTGTCCATCAGCATAGTGAGATGCTATAGAATCATTACTTGTCTTCTCTGAGTTGTACAGCCCTCCCTGTGCCCCCCCAACATTACATCTGCTAATCATAATGCAACTTTTTCCCCCTTGTCCATCCCTTCCCACCCATCCGCCTCAGTCTCTTTCCCCTTGGTAAATATTAGTCCATCTTGGGTTCTGGAAGTTTGCTGCTGTTTTGTTCATTCAGTTTTTTTCTTTGTTCTTATACTCCACATGAGTGAGATTATTTGATCATTTGATATTTGTCTTTTTCTGCATGGCTTATTTCACTGAGCATAATACCCTCTAGCTCCATCAATGTGTGGCAAATGGTAGTATTTGTTTTTCTTTCATGGCTGAATAATATTCCATTCTGTATATGTACAACCTCTTCCGTATCGATTCATCTACTGATGGACACTTAGGTTGCTTCCATTTCTTGGCTATTGTAAATAGTGCTGCGACAAACATAGGGGTGCATCTGTCTTTTTGAAACTGTGCTGCTGTATTCTTAGGGTAAATTCCTAGGAGTGGGATTCCTGGGTCAAATGGTATTTCTATTTTGAGTTTTTGGAGGAACCTCCATACTGCTTTCCACAATGGTTGAACTAATTTGCATTCCCACCAGCAGTGTAGGAGGGTTCCCTTTTCTCCACATTCTCACCAACATTTGTTGTTGTTTGTGTTTTGCATGTTGGCCATCCTCACTGGTGTGAGGTGATATCTCATTGTGGTTTTAATTTGCATTTCTCTGATGATTAGTGATGTGGAGCATCTTGTCATGTGCCTGTTGGGCATCTGAATTTCTTCTTTAGAGAAGTGTCTATTCATGTCCTCTGCCCATTTCTTAATTGGATTATTTACTTCATGTTTATGGAGGTGCGTGAGTTCTTTATATATTTTGGACGTCAACCCCTTATCGGACACTTCATTTATGAATATATTCTCCCATACTGTAGGATGTCTTTTTGTTCTACTGATGGTGTCCTTTGCTGTACAGAAGTTTTTCAGCTTGATATAGTCCCACTTGTTCATTTTTGCTTTTGTTTCCCTTGCCCGGGGAGATATGTTCATGAGGAAGTCGCTAATGTTTATGTCCAAGAGATTTTTGCCTAAGTTTTTTTCTAAGAGGTTTATAGTTTCATGACTTACATTCAGGTCTTTGATCCACCTTGAGTTTACCTTTGTGTATGGGGCTAGACAGTAGTCCAGTTTCATTCTCTTACATGTGGCTGTCCAGTTTTTCCAACACCAGCTGCTGAAGAGGCTGTCATCTCCCCATTCTATATCCAAGGCTCCTTTATCAAATATTAATTGACTGTATATGTTTGGGTTAATGTTTGGATTTTCTATTCTGTTCCACTGGTCTGTCTGTCTGTTTTTGTGCCAGTACCAAACTGTCTTGATTACTGTGGCTTTGTAGTAGAGCTTGAAGTCAGGGAGCATAATTCCCCCTGTTTTATTACTCCTTCTCAGTATTGCTTTGGCTATTCGGTGTCTTTTGTGGTTCCATATGAATTTTTGAATTATTTTTTTCCAGTTCATTGAGGAAAGCTGTTGGTAGTTGGATAGGGATTGCATTGACTCTGCAGATTTCTTTAGGTAGTATAGCCATTTTGACAATATTTATTCTTCCTAGCCAAGAGCATGGGTGAATTTCCGTTTCTTAGTGTCCTCTTTAATTTCTCTTAGGAGTGTCTTGTATTTTTCAGGGTATACCTCTTTCACTTCCTTCATTAGGTTTATTCCTAGGTGTTTAATTTTTTTTGATGAGATTGTGAATGGAATTGTTTTCCTGATTGGTTCAGTGATTTTTAAAACCCTTTATGAATCTGCCTTTTTCTATAGGTTACAAGCAATTATGTCTCTGCTCTGGTCATACACATTCAGGAGCCTTTTAGGATGGAGCCGAATCACAGGCAAATCCCCAATACGTTCCTTTTGGAAGAATTCACCATCCTTACAAGTCAGCAAAGTTTAGTTCCTGCTGCTTGGTCTCTATAGCTCATTCTTGGAATTTCATCCGGGTGGTGTTGAAGGCTATGATCAGATCCTAGAAAGGTATTTATGTTAGTCTTCAGGCGTATTTGATATGTTTCCTAGCTCTTGAATCATAACAAAATTCCTGAATTTCACTTCACCAAAGGGAATTTTCTACCTCACATCTGAGCTTTGCCATGTACCACTCTTGATCACCTCTCCTGTGAATGTGCAATGAGGTGCTCCTAGATCACCAAGAAATAGGATGGACACACACCAGGTTGTCAGAAGTTCAACCTTTGTGAATGCTGTGAAGGGCAATCTCTGAAGCAAAATTCTTGAAGCAAAAAGAAGAGGGAAAACTTCTGTTTCTTCCCAGTGTTTAAAATGAGAAAGTGAGGGTAGATGGGGTGCTCTTAAATCCATCAGCTCTGCAACGAGTACAATGAAAATTATTAGCACCTGATATTTTTCCTGCGTTTCTGCAACCCTGCAGTGGCATAAGATGTTCAATGACTTAACAGCAGACATTAAAACAAAATTCTCTCTTATTTTAGCTTCAAGGACTTGGCTTGCTTTGAGGCTATTTCTCAGGAGCCTTTAAATGCAAATGAGGGAAACCCGTGGTTATAAAGCATCTACTCCTGCAGACATGTTACAATCCTGTTACCTCAACAATATTTGCCCTTGTATTGCGTAGGCCACCTTGACATCCTGAATAATGTGACTGGCAGAGTGTATGTGTCGGTGCAGGGCGGGGGGTGGACATGAGTGGTGGCGGTGATTAGAATGTGGGGCACACGTAGGATTTAACACTGGTAATGACTTGAGATCCTTTGGATAATGTCCCTGCAATAAAAACAGAAACCTCATTTCCAGTAATAAAAGAAGTTGCGGAGAAATAAAAGTGTTATTGGGGGGGCAGGGAAGACCCGAGGGAGCAGCGATTTTCCAAAAATAGCCTCCCCACCCACTGTGGTGCCGCTGGCGGTGGGGTGGTTGGTGCGGGGCGGGCAAGCCAACTGCTGCCGAGTTTCGCAGGGAACTCCCAGCCCCGCTCAGCCCCGTCCAGCCCCGCCCTGCACCGCAGAGGAGTCTGTAACACCACCGCCGCTGGCTGGGAGAGAACCCAGCTCTGCATCACTCAGGTGGAGCCAGTCATGGTTGGCTCTGGATGCTGGAAGCCTGGGTCTTTAACCAGAAAGAATTCCAAAGGCATTACGCAGTGCATCACAGTCCACAGAGCACTGTTCCTAATAGATTCTATTCCTAATTTAGATTTTTTTAAAAAGGTGAGATTCATCTGTGAAAGACTGCTAGCCGCCGGTGGCAATGCAGTGGCCAGTCCTTCTACATAGTTTAGCCTACCCTCGATGGATGCATGAAAAAAGAGAAACGATGATTTTAACCACTTTAAAAATTAAGGTAATGGATATTTCTTATCTATATATTGCCATTGTATTCTTGCTTTTGCAGAAAATTAAGAAACAAATCTCAGTGAGCTGTGGCTCCATGGAGACCTAGAGCCCTACAATTTACAACTGGCATGAATTCTGTCATTAAATGGATTGTAGATGAAATAATACTCTCCCGCTTGAAGCACAGAGCAGAAATGTGACCTACTTCCTTTTGCCTGCTAGACAGAGGGTTAGCCTGGGGGTAGGATTAAACATAAGGTCAAAGCTCCCTTTGAATGATTGTGTCACCTCTTCTGAATGTATTTAACTCATATGTTCAGCATCATAGCAAAAAAACAAAATCTAACAAATTATAAAATAAAACAACTGTTAGTAATGTTGGGGTAAGCATGCAAGTAGAAACAGTTATCCTTTGAGGTCCTCTCTCTTATTCTAGAATTGAAGCTAATTACAGCTTTATTGTCATATGGCTTCTAGGCAGTAAAGCACAGTAAAAATAGTAAGTTCTTAGGGAAAATTTGAATCTTTTTGTTGGTTTTCTTTGAATAAAAATGTAGGTGTGATGACAGCATATATTTACTGGGTCCTATTTATCCTGAAACTTGTCGGTACGTTTTGTTGTACACTACAGGTTGAATCCACGAATCTCTATTTTGTTGGCGTTGCTAGAAAAGAGTCATATTTTTCAAAGAAATTGGTCGAACAGTGGAAAAATGACCATATACAATTCTGCTTTTGTTCTTTTCAGTGTCTAATATTTCATTTGCATTTAGAGGGCTCATACTCTCACATTTACAGTTCTTTACCTTTCTGTCATTCAAATATTTGTTATCAGAACACATTGGCCTTTATTGCCCATTCAGTAAGCTTTCTTTTCACATTTTCACAGTTAAGCTAATGTGTCTACAAGAAACACACACACACACACACACACACACACACACACACACTGTTCTTTAAGGCCACAAATAAGAAGATAGGCATACATGTGCATGTCTTTTAAGTTCGTATTTATGAGACAGGGACCTGGGTGTAGTCAGAGTAGGGTGAGGGCCTCAGGAAAAATCAGGATGGGATATTTACAGTCAGAGCAAAATAACAATGGGCAAAGAAGTCCCTATTGAAACTCTGTTAAGCATTATGCAAAGTCAAGGTCACACTCATTAATTCTCTAAGATCAAGATACTAGACTAAGAATATAGACTTCTTCAGGGAGGTCAGTTAAAGGTCAAAACACCAGGAGCAACTTAGCCTAGAATTCTTGAGTGTTTCACAAATAAAGAAGGGTATCTCAGTATAACCCCTGACTTCACTGTAAATAGCCCTAGCAAGCAGAGAACAACCCAGCCCACCTTGATGGGAGGGAAGGTGGCACAAGTCCACACCCCTAAGCCTTTTTGTTCATGTTCTCATAAAATCCTCATTTGCCTATAAAAGCCCCTAGACAACACACCACCCCGGGCTCTCTTGTCCCCTCCAGGCATGAGCCAGGAGCTCTTTCCTCTCTCTTTATTTCTAAGTAAAAGCCTGTACCTTGTTCTCCTACCTTGGGTGTTTGATAAACTCTTTCTTCAGCTTCGTGAACAAGAATCTGGCATCATTTATACACAAGAGTTTCCAAATAAGATTTTTCTAAAAATGTCTGTCTAATAATACTTGACTTCACGTTATTGTAAAATGCTAGCTCTACATAAAAACAGATCTTTAAAAAATGATAAAAATGAAGATGGAAACAGGAGCTCTTACCGAGCTGTTTTGAACATAATTCCTTGGTTTCTTAACTCATTCCTTTCCTGCTTAGGAATGATGTGAGAGTTACTGGAAAGCAATTGGAATTTTTAAGATTCTACGTAAGTGCTAGTTAAAATTTTCATTTTTTGCAAGGTTTCATTTGTGAAATTATTCTTTCAAACATGAATCCCTTGAAGCAGAAAGGATAAATAAATGTTGACCCATGATAAATCCTCTTCACTCTGCAGTCTCCCCTGCACACGTCACCATATCAGGGCAAAGGCATCTTCTTTAGAGCCATTCAGGCAGCTCATGGCTTTTGTCTTCTTTCTCATTTTTAATTATGCCTTTTCCCTCTTAGCTATGGAAACTTTTGCTCACCTCCACTACCCACCTGGTTTATTTCCTTCTCTCTTCTTCTATCCCCTCTCTCCAACCATCACGTTTACTTCTGGAATCCCCTGATTTCTGGGAACAGGATCCTCATCTACCATTACCAGGCACCAGGTGCTACTGCCTGGAAGGGCCTGTCCTCTCAAAAATTCAAAGATACAAAGCTCAAAATGTCTGGAGAAAGTAGTCAGACAAAACAAGGCTTTGCAGACTTGTTATAAATAGATTCTATTTCTATTTTGCTGCTAACAATACCAAGCTAATAAGCAATGTTGGTAATCTGAGAACAGCTTTCTTTCAAGGTGTTCAATGAATATGAATCACAGAGAGAAGAGAAACAATGGCATGCTCTTGAAGAGCAGATATTTTATAAGGGGAAACTGTATAGTTATCTGTTTTTCTTACTTCAAATACCAGACATGAAAAAATGGTACAAAATAGCATGCATCTGTTTTGCCCAAAAAACAGTCATATTAAAGTAAAAGGCATAACTAGAAAACACCTGACAAATCCAGATAAAAAGTAACCAAATTTCCAATTACTGGACAAAATAGTAATAAAGGGCATCTAGAAAATACTTAGCTAAATCCATGCCTTGAAATGATAGATAACTTCCCTCTAACTGGCAATGACTGTGTAGCTGATGCTTTGTATTTTAATAATGGGAAAAATTTGACGGTTCTGTTTGATTGTGTTACAAAGACATAATACTTTACAACAGTTATTCTTAAACCTTGGGAAAATAGAAATGCATTTTCAAGTTTTATGCTAGACTATTCCAGGGTGTACCATTTAATGAACAGATACATTTTGCTCTTTCTATGACCTTGGCCAAGACACTTACCTTCTTTGAAACCCAGCTTCCTTCTTTTGTTTAAAATACAGACAGTGATACTTGACCTTGTCTCTCCACACTTTTGTAAGGTTAAAAGGGCCGATACAGGTGAACGTGCTTTCACACGTAGTGAAGCGCCAATATGATTCCCTGTTGGCCTAATTTTGCACATCTATGTGGCTCTCCAGCCTAAGAGGCTGTCCTTGTCCTTGTCAGCTCTATGCGATCATGTTGCCCTCTAGTACCTGCAGTTCATAGAGGCCCCAAGGGAGACTTGAAAGGAAAAAAAGAAGAGAATGATTTTAAATGGATTTAAAGGAAGGAAGGCAAAGATAGGGACGAAGGTGGTAGAAAATTAGGGATATAAAACAAACACAATCTCAGAAAAATAAGCACCAGCTTACTGAGTAAGAAGACCCAAAGCACAGGGTGGGAGAAAAGAAAAGAAATAGAATGTAGAGAAAAATGAGACAGAGATGACCGTGCCTCTGAGGTCAGGGAGGCAGGAGAGCTGGTCTCTAGGCCCAGCTTGGTCACTGACCAGCAGAGGACCTTACCCACTCTGGCCTCCTAACCAGTCCTGTAACTGGGCAATGAGATCATTCAAGAAGGGTACACAAAAGTGCTTAGCCAGGCTAAAGTTCTTTGAGGCCACATAAGAGGATGAGAGAAAAGCAGGACAGTAACAGACATGAAAGAGACTCGATGAAAGATCTGCTGGAAAAATTTCCAGAGTTGACTTTGTGATGTGTCTGAATTCAATTCAGTATTTCAGGATCTTAGTAACAATCAAGAGACTGAATGGTGCAAATAAATGTGTATGACTTTAGTGACCAGAGTGTGTCCTGCAGTGTACCTACCTCCTTCTTGAGAACTGAGCCTATGTGACATCACACCCCCTGAGATGGAATACCTTGTCCAATTTCTAATTGACTGATTACCGAAGTGTTCCTTAACCTTTTGGAAATTAGTCCCTCTTAGAACTTTCTGAGAATTACATGACCTCACTGCAGCATGATTTTTAACTCCAGCTTCCCACTCCAAATTATAGATGTTACCATCCCATATACAGTTGGCCTGGGTGGTGATTTCCCTAAACCAATAGGTATTATAGCAAAGTAATCAAAGTCCACAACAACTGTAATTCAAATAATGATGGTGCAAATAAATAGAGTGCTGTCAGTGCCTTCTCTATACATGTGATCAGTCATGGACGAGTATTTGAAATAATCGTACTAAAAGACAGGATGATGTGGTTCAATGGAAGGAGTACTGTGTTGGTCTCAGAGGGGTGGGTTTCAATACTGACATTGACATTTGCTAATTATCTGATCTTCTGAAGTATTCTAAACTTATCTAAGCCTCAGTGTCCTCATCTGTGAAATGGGAATTAGTTTATTCATATTTATTGAATATTCACAGTGTGCCGGGTACTGGGTTCAATTCCCAGATTGCAGTGTGGTGGACAAACCCTGGTATTTCTAAGAGTCATGGTAAAGATCCAACAGGTGTATCTCAAAGCTATAGGTGCTATACACCATATTGTACATTGCTAAAGCAATATGGAAAGAAAATAAGCTTTCCTAACCCAAAGAGCAGCATTAAAAATTGAGCTTCACCATGAGAGCCCGTAACTGGTGGCATCATCCAACAGGCAGTTTATTCCAGGGAGCATAGGACCGTCAGCTCTCTGGGAGGGCTCTCCATTAGCAAGTGGAGAAAGCAGGGACTATGTAGCCTTCAGTTCTTTATAGCTTACTCACAGCTGGATGTCTCCCATCCTAATAACTCTGGCTCAGAAAGTAAGGGAATTGGTCCTTCCATCTCAATGTCACGTCCCATCTACCTGGCGTCTCCTTGTGCAGCCCTGCTCTGCCCAGGTATTCTAAAACTTCTTCATGGGGCAACCACGTGGCCGGTAGGACACCTGGTCTCAGGCTTCTCTCCACACCATTGGGAAAGGCCAGGTGGTTACTAATGGAGAAGCGGGACCTGGAGATGTAAGTGTCACAGAGCTCATGGGGGTGGCAGGTCCTGAGACGTGTGGTTCACACATATTAGTTAGCTCCCCCAATGCTTGCAGCACCATCTGTTAAAATAGGCCATGAAACAGATGAAGATAAACATGGGTAGTAAGGTATCTCCCCTAATACAGAGAAGCTAGAAAGTGCCACAGGCTGAATTTAACCCCAGATGAGTTCATTCTAGAACCACACTGTGTCTAAAAACTGAAGATGGGGAAAGGGTTGATAGTGTTATTCAAGTGGCTTTCTCAGGATTTTGTGGGATTGCAGATAAGTTTGATAACTGGTACATTTCCTTTTAGATATTTCCCACCTGTCAGTCTCCTCGCCTTTTTGCTTTCTTGCCTGCTTTCGTGGTTTGTGATTATTTTCTCCTGTAGTTTGACTTTCTCCTTAGCTTCCAGATTCTGTAAATTTTACTTCTCTTTATAAATAAAAGAAATTTTGTTGTGAGCCTGACCAGGAGCTTTGTACTGAAGACTGAAATAGGGCTCTCATCTCCTTCCTGGTTCAGATGGAAATCTGCAAAGTTCACTAAAGGGAAATTAACCACAGAGGATGTGACCTCCCAAGCCTTTCCCATAAAGACCTGCTGAACATTGGACCTGACTTGGTCAACTTTTCCTATCGGCATTTCAGGCTCTGGATCAGCAACAAGTGAGAGCTAAATTGTTTTTCCCCTTCAGGCAGCACATTAGTATTTTAAACCTAGAACATGTATCACTCAAATTTGGCATAAAAATATGCCCTCAATTCATTAGCCATATTCTGGAGATTCTGCTATGTATGAGTGTTCTGGCTGGCAAACTTCTGGGGGAACTATTCATCTCAGTCTGTGTACTTTATTTCAATACATGTTTCAAGATGAAATTTCATTAGCAAATGTATTGCTTAAATGGACTTCTATATTCCTAACATTTGAATTTAACCTGGTGGGTAATGTTTGGAACAGGTTCTGTCACTTATTCAAAAAAAAAAAAAGCCCCAACTCATTACACAAAAGTGTTAAGGATAACATGTTGAAGTTTGCCTTTTCTTGGGTTAATGATAAAAAGTGCTTTCCATGTGGGGCTCATCCCTATTGTCATGGGATATGCCATTTGATTGTAAAGAATTTCTGATAGAAGTATCATAGAACAGCAGACATGAAAACTGAGGAAATGACTTTACATGCAATTTTCTCGAATTTGGCTGCATTCTATGGGAAATAAATTTTCCCTGTCAAAACACTGAGTTGTTTTGACTTCACACTGCATAGGGGAGTTCATAAATGTAGAGCAATAACCAGAAACTAGAGTGCTGAGTTCCGTTTATTCCATCCTTATATCACAGCAGAGAAATGTAATGCATCCTACAAATATCTGTGCTGCAACTCAGAGTTACCTGGCACAACTTTCTAAAAAAATGTTTCAGAAAATAGGATTCTGGATAAATATTCTGGAATTTGCATCATGTTGCCATTAGTGCTTGTGGGGATTTCTGTCCAGTATCATTATGTCCTTTCTCCTTTTCTGATGGGGTACTCTTAGACTGAGCTGTTAGGACAAAAAACATACATTTCATGAATTCCAACTGTAAGAGTTTTTGCCTCATGCTCATGAGACTTGTAGTATGTTCCAAGCCATTCAAAAGTGGTTAATTCATTCAATAGTCCAAGAGCAACACATTTAGGACAACAAATTGCATTTTAAGCATTTTTACTTTATGAATGCATTAATATTACTTCAAAAGCCATAACACCAATTATTCCTGCAATTAAGGTCAAATACTCTAAGGGGTATAACACTTGAAAAATTGCACTATCTCAGGGATTATTTTAAGGAAAACTGACTACCTATCTTTGGGCAGTTCAGTATCAAACTGCAGAGGGGAGCTAGAAGAAAGCTATTAAAAATCTTTGAGAACTAGCATTTGGAGTCATGTTGAGTGAAGTCAAACATTTCACTGTTGCTCTGTTCCTTTCTGAATTTCTCTTGGGAAGGTGGTGAGCAGGCAATACCAGTCTTGTTTTTTGTTTTTCATAGGAGTAAAGGTTAGACTGGACAAGCACCCTGAATCAGTAACACACCATTCCCCAGAAAGTGACCAAGCTCAGATCTGTCAATAGAACACAGGACCAAGACTCCATCCTTGTTTCCACCCTGTACTTCTTAGGAATGTGCTCAAGCCCCCACAACACTCCTGACCACCACCTCCAGGTGACAGAAAGGAAAAGTGAGTGGCAATGAACCAGAAGAGGTTATGCCATTGATTTTATCACAAAAAGCAGAGGTAAGAAATTCTTGTAAGTTAACAAGCACAGTGGTGACACGGATATACAAGATGTTAGCATCATTCAGAAAGGCAGTTCCCATGTATCTTTATTCTGGTCTTTCTCAGATATTAAAAGTTATGTCTTGCTTTTAGCCCCCGTGTTTTGTTTTTCTAGTACAGTCTTCTAAAAAGTGTAGCAGTGAAGTCATCCTCTAATTTTTGCATTATGATTAGTGGTGCTTATACTATAGCTTCTTGATTTTAAACAATACTCCTATTTACTAATTTCTGCTGAAATCTTGGTAAGGAATAGAGTGGAATGACATGGGCTTAACTTACATCAGTGTAAATGGACATTCAGACATCTATTCTTATTAAGCAAAAATAGTATTCAAGTAAAGTTCACATTTCACATTTCCATGTAATTATTAGTATATAGCCCCATTGAAGTAGGATTGAAGTTGGTAACTTCACTTATTGAAGTATCATTTATTTACAATCTTCTATTGGTTTCAAGCATACAACACAGTGGTTCAACATTTACCCACCTTATTGAAAGCTCACCCCCACTAGTGCAGCTATTGTCAACATAGAAAGATGTTACAGAATCACTGACTATATTCTTCATGCTGTAACACCATCTCTGTGAACAACTTATATTATGATTGAGAATTTTTGTGCCCTTTATCCTCCTCACCCTCCCCACCTATGCATCCCAACTTCTCCCCTGTGGTAACCACCAGTCACTTTTCAGTGTCTATGCCTCTACTGCTGTTTTCTTCATTTTGTTTTGCTTTGATTTTCTATTCCACAAATGAGAGAAATCACATGGTATTTGTCTTTCTCACTTGGCTTATTTCACTGAGTATAATACCCTCTAGGTCCATCCATGATGCTGCAAATGGCAGGATTTCTTTCATTTTTATAGCTGAATAACATTTCATTATGTATATGTACCACATCTTCTTTATTTGTTCCTCAGTTGATGGAAACTTTGGCCGCTTTCATAACTTAGCTATTGTAAACAATGAGGCAGTAAACATAGGGGTGCATATATCTTTTGAGTCAGCGGTTTTGCTTTCTTCTGGTAAATTCCTAGATGTAGAATTACTGGGCCATATGGTATGTCTGTTGTTACTTTTTTGATGAACCTCCATACTGCTTTCTACAGTGGCTGCACCAATTTACATGCCCACCAACAGTGTAGGAGGGTTCCCTCTTCTCCACATCCTCACCAGCACTTGTTATTTCTTGTCTTTTGAATAGTGGCCATTCTATAAATTTGGTAACTTCTGAAGTATTAATAGTTGTTTTTTGGGGGGGGTTCTAATTTCCAATATTAGCCTCCTATCTGGTTTATTTCTGTGTAAAAAAATATACTCAGTTGTGATATGATTGTACTTTCGGTCTTATAGTGGTATCAGTTCTATTCATTTAGATTTTTTAAGTTTCTTTCTCTTCACTTTTCACATGTTAATGGGTCATAGGACAAGTGTTTTTCCTACATTGTATAGCATGTCAGTTCATTTGACTTTCCTCATTAGCCCACTTTCTGTCAATCACTGTGTTTGATGCAAACCAAGAATATTATGCCCTACTTTATATTAAAGATCATGGATGTAAATTTTATTAGATCCAAATGAAAGATATTAAAGACTCCCACAATTGAGACATATATAAATACATATATGGGGGCAGATACATCATATTTTATGTATATGAGGTATGTGTGTGTATACATATTCTCCACCAAGTTCAATTCCCTCTTACCCCACAAACTTTCTTTAAATCTCCTATTTGTGAAAGTATAGAGAGTTTCCAGCCAAATACTACAAAGAAATGTAGGTAAATAATTCAAATGACCAACTCAGACTTTAGAAAGTTTCCTAGCTCTTTCTGCCCCAGGAAACACAAGAAATTTCAAAGGTGGCTTGTGCCAACTTGGTGGGAGAAGTCCTTCCCTAAGACCAGATTATCTTCACTAGGATATATGCAGTATGCTTTGCATCCCTAAGCCACTTACCATCATGTGCCATGGCCCAAAAATCATGCAAGGTGGAGAAATTGTGCATCCCAAGGAAAGACCAATGGCAGGATGTAGCAAAGAATGCAAGATT
>JAVSCE010007712.1:0-12316 GCA_032199065.1 Smutsia gigantea | reverse complement strand
ATGTCCAAGAGATTTTTACCTGTTCTTTTCTAAGAGTTTTATGGTTTCATGACTTACATTCAAGTCTTTGATTCACCTTGAGTTTACCTTTGTGTATGGGGCTAGACAGTAGTCCAGTCATTCTCTTACATGTAGCTGTCCAGTTTTTCCAACACCAGCTGCTGAAGAGGCTGTCATCTCCCCATTGTATATCCAAGGCACTTTTATCAAATATTAATTGACTGTATATGTTTGGGTTAATGTTTGGATTTTCTATTCTGTTCCACTGGTCTGTGGGTCTGTTTTGTGCCAATACCAAATTGTCTTGATTACTGTGGCTTTGTAGTAGAGCTTGAAGTCAGGGAGTGTAATTCCCCTGTTTTATTCCTCCTTCTCAGGATTGCTTTGGCTATTCGGGGTCTTTTGTGGTTCCATATGAATTTTAGAATTATTTGTTCCAGTTCATTAAAGAAAGCTGTTGGTAGTTTGATAGGGATTGCATTGAATCTGTAGATTGCTTTAGGTAGTATAGCCATTTTCACAATATTTATTCTTCCTAGCCAAGAGCATGGGATGCATTTCCATTTGTTAGTGTCCTCTTTAATTTCTCTTAGGAGTGTCTTGTAGTTTTCAGAGTACAGGTCTTTCACTTTCTTCGTTAGGTTTCCTAGGCATTTTATTCTTTTTGATGCAATTGTGAATGGAATTGTTTTTCTGATTTCTCTTTCTGTTAGTTCATCATTAGTGTATAGGAAAGCAACAGATTTCTGTGTGTTAATTTTGTATCCTGCAACTTTGCTGAATTCAGATATTAGTTCTAGTAGTTTTGGAATGGAATCTTTAGGGTTTTTTATGTACAGTATCATGTCATCTGCAAATAGTGACAATTTGACTTCTTCTTTACCAATCTGGATGCCTTGTATGTCTTTGTTTTGTCTGATTGCTATGGCTAGGACCTCCAGTACTATGTTGAATAACAGTGGAGAAAGTGGGCATCCCTGTCTTGTTCCCGATCTTAGATGAAAAGCTTTCAGCGTCTTGCCGTTAAGTATGATGTTAGCTGTGGGTTTGTCATATATAGCCTTTATGATGTTGAGGTACTTGCCATCTATAACCATTTTGTTGAGAATTTTATTCAGGAATGGATGCTGAATTTTGTCAAATGCTTTGTCAGCATCTATGGAGATGATCATGTGGTTTTTGTTTTCTTTTTGTTGATGTGGTGGATGATGTTGATGGATTTTCGAATGTTGTACCATCCTTGCATCCCTGGGATGAATCTCAATTGATCATGGTGTATGATCTTCCTGATGTATTTTTGAATTCAGTTTGCTAATATTTTGTTGAGTATTTTTGCATCTACGTTCATCAGGGATATTGGTCTGTAATTTTCTTTTTTGGTGAGGTCTTTGCCCGGTTTTGGTATTAGAGTGATGCTGGCTTCATAGAATGAGTTTGGAAGTATTCCCTCCTCTTCTATTTTTTGGAAAACTTTAAGGAGAATCGGTGTTATTTCTTCTCTATATGTCTGGTAGAATTCAGAGGTGAATCCATCAGGCCCAGGGGTTTTGTTCTTGGGTAGTTTTTTGATTACCAATTCGATTTCGTCACTGGTGATTGGTCTGTTTAGTTTTTCTGTTTCTTGCTTGGTCAGTCGTGGAAGGTTGTATTTTTCTAAGAAGTTGTCCATTTCTTCTATGTTTTCCAGCTTGTTAGCATATAGATTCTCATAATATTCTCTTATGATTCTTTGTATTTCTGTGGGGTCCGTCGTGATTTTTCCTTTCTCATTTCTGATTGTGTTTATGTGTGTAGATTCTCTTTTTCTCTTAATGAGTCTGGCTAGGGGTTTATCTATTTTGTTTATTTTTTCAAAGAACCAGCTCTTGGTTTTATTGATTTTTTTCTATTGTTTTATTCTTCTCAATTTTATTTATTTCTTCTCTAATCTTTATTATGTCCCTCCTTCTGGTGACTTTGGGCCTCATTTGTTCTTCTTTTTCCAATTTCAGTAATTGTGTCTTTAGACTATTCATTTGGGAATGTTCTTCTTTCTTTAAATAGGCCTGGATTGCAATATACTTTCCTCTTAGAACTGCCTTTGCTGCGTCCCACAGAAGTTGTGGCTTTGTGTTGTTGTTGTCATTAGTCTCCATATATTCTTTGATTTCTGTTTTGATTTGGTCGTTAACCCATTGATTAATTAGGAGAGTGTTGTTAAGTCTCCATGTATTTGTGAGCCTTTTTGATTTCTTTCTAAAATTTATTTCTAGTTTTATACCTTGGTGATCTGAGAAGTTGGTTGGTAGGATTTCAATATTTTTGAAATTACTGAGGTTCTTTTTGTGGCCTAGTATGTGGTCTATTCTGGAAAATGTTCCATGTGCACTTGAGAAGAATGTGTATCCTGTTGCTTTTGGGTGTAGAGTTCTGTAGATGTCTGTTAGGTCCATCTGTTCTAGTGTGTTGTTCAGTGCCTCTGTGTCTTTACTTATTTTCTGTCTGGTTGATCTGTCCTCTGGAGTGAGTGGTGTGTTGAAGTCTCCTAAGATGAATGCATTGCTGTCTATTTCCTCCTTTAATTCTGTTAGTATTTGTCTCACATATGCTGGGGCCCCTGTGTTGGGTGCATATATATTTATAATAGTTATATCTTCTTGTTGGACTGACCCCTTTATCATTATGTAATGTCCTTCTTTATCTCTTGCTACTTTCTTCGTTTTGAAGTCTATTTTGTCTGATACAAGTACTGCAACACCTGCTTTTTTTCTCTTTGTTGTTTGCATGAAATATCTTTTCCCATCCCTTCACTATTAGTCTGTGTATATCTTTGGATTTGAGGTGAGTTTCTTGTAGGCAGCATATAGATGGGTCTTGCTTTTTTATCCATTCTGTTACTCTGTGTCTTTTGATAGGTGCATTCAGTCCATTTACATTTAGGGTGATTATTGATAGGTATGTACTTATTGCCATTGCTGGCTTTAGATTCGTGGTTACCAAGGGTTCAAGGGTTGCTTCTTTACTATCTAACATTCTAACTTAACTTTCTTGTTAAGTTATTGTAAACACAGTCTGATGTTTCTTTATGTCTGTCCCTTCTTATTCCTCCTCCTCCATTCTTTCTATAACAGGTGTTTTATTCTTTGCCTTTAGTTAGTATTTGGATGGTCTGCTTTCTTTGCTATGATTTTTTTTCTCTGGTGACATCTTTTTAGCCTTAGGTGTACTTCCATCTAGAGCAGTCCATTTAAGATATCCTGTAGTGGTGGTTTATGAGAGGCAAACTCTCTCAACTTTCGTTTGTCTGGAAATTGTTTAATCCCTCCATCATATTTAAATGATAATCGTGCTGGATACAATATTCTTGGTTCGAGGCCCTTCTGTTTCATAACGTTAAATATATCATGCCATTCTCTTCTGGCCTGTAAGGTTTCTGTTGAGAAGTCTGATGATTGTCTAATGGGTTTTCCTTTGTAGGTGATCTTTTTTCTCTCTCTAGCTGCTTTTAGTACCCTGTCTTTATCTTTGATCTTTGCCATCTTAATTATTATGTGTCTTGGTGGTGTCTTCCTTGGGTCCCTTGTGTTGGGAGATCTATGAGCTTCGGTTGACTGCGAGACTACTTCCTTCCCCAGCGAGGGAAAGTTTTCAGCAATTATTTCTTCAAAGACACTTTCTATCCCTTTTCTCTCTCTTCTTCCTCTGGTACTCCTATAATGCGAATATTGTTCCGTTTGGATTGGTCACACAGTTCTCTTAATATTCTTTCATTCCTAGAAATCCTTTTATCTCTCTCTGCCTCAGCTGCTCTGTACTCCTGTTCTCTGTTTTCTATTCCATTAACAGTCTCTCGCATCTCATCCATTCTGCTGTTAAGCCCGTCGATCGCTTGTCTGATTTCTGTATTGTCTTTCCTCAGTTCCCTCACTTCCTCCCTCAGCTCTTGCACATTTCTCTGTAGGTCCATCAGCATGGTTATGACTTTTATTCTGAATTCTTGTTCAGGGAGGCTGTGCATTTCCATCCCTTCCGACTCCCTCTCTGGGGTTGTCTGGTTGATTTTGGTCTGAACCATATTCCTCTGTCTTTTCATGGCTATATAATTGGTCACTGATAGTTGCCACGTATGTCAGCTGGGCTCTTTAAGACTTTAAAAAGAGAAGAAAAAAAAAGAGAGAAAAAAAAGAAAGAAAGAAAAAAGAAAGAAAAAAAGAAAAAAGAAAGAAAAGAAAAAACAAAAACAAAAAACAAAACAAAACAGAACAAAACAAAAAAAATGCCCACCGGACGTAGATTCTGTGGGAATGCTCTAGGTGGCGCTGTTGCCCCACTATTCCACAGCTGTGACTGTGCCGCTCTGCAGGGCCCTTTATCGCTCTGGCAGGGGTGGGAACGAATAGGAGGCTGTTGATCTCAGTGAGAAGTGTTAAATATTGCTACGCTTCCTCAGTCGCCAGCTAAGGTGTCTGAAACTGCCCAGGACTCCCAGCCTGCTGGGCTGAGTGTGCTGCGGCGATCCGGCCACTCCGCTGGGCTCCTGTCTCTTTAAAACCGCTGAAGAAAGCGCACGCTTTTTTTTTTTTCCTTCCCGGGGGCGGCTGCAAGCAGCCTGGCGCGTTCCCTGCTCAGATCCCGCCCCTCTGTATCTCCAGTCTCCGCTGCACTGCGCAATGTGGGTCAGCGCTCCCCGCGCAGATCACCGGGGCTGGCTACTTCGCGGGGTGCACTTCCACTCCCTCCCGGCTCTGAATCCTCTCCTCCCACAGGTGCGCTGGGGTCGGGGAGGGCTAGGGTCCCGCCGGGTCGCGGCTCCGTATCTTACCCGCCTCTTGGGGTGCCGAGTGCTCTCGGGTGTAGCTGCACGCTGTGCGCTTTCCTGTGTATTCTCGTCTCTCTTTTAGGAATAGATGTATTTTCTGTGTTTTCGTAGGTAAATATAGTGTTGGGAGGAGATTTCTGCCGCCCTGCTCACACCGCCGTCTTCCCAGAAGTCCATCCGTACTGTTGTATTTTATCCATTGCACAAACTTTGTGATCTTTTTGTTACATAATTGGTTATTCATGTATCTACAAACCCTCTTAGCCTTAGTATGTTTTATGCATATTAATGAAAGAGTAAAAGGAATTAGCAAAATAGTTATTGTGGCAAGTTACTCAAAATGTTCCTCTCTGATTTCAACGAGGAAAATTTACAGGACAATAAGCCTGATAATGACCTTTTTTCAAATAGGAAATCTCCCCCAGATGGATTCTCACTTACTTAGGCACAAAAGCAGCATGTTGTCCATTGGCCCCCACGGGCTTAAAAGCTGAATGTCCACTCCCACTGCTGTCAGGGTGCCTGTTGAAAAATCACAAACCCTCAATTAGATAATAAGACTGTTTCTTTAAAGCATACTCTCATATTTCTAGGATCTGATACTCTTACTATGCAAAATAGGTTCATGCTACACAAGAAAAGGTTGCTTCAAATCTCAAAGATTCAGGAAGGTAAATTTATTCGAGGACTGTCCTAATCTAATAAAAAAAGTATAAAAATGCTTCAAGACCTTTTGAACTATTCAGGTGTACTGATTATTTGCTAACTTCTCAACAAAGCACTTCAAATACAAATTTAATATTCTACCATCCATAAATTACAGACAAAAAAACACTTCAGTGACCCACGTACACACATGCTCTCATTTAGTTCCGTCTGTAAGGGAAAACTTCACATATCACACAGAAGGGCCTGTGCATGGGGCACATAATCACTTATTATTCCAAATATGGGAAAGATAATACAGAGCCCTCAGTTATAGGCTCACAGTGGTCTAGAAAAATTACCAACCTGGAGCACATGATAAACCTGTTTTGACCATAATAATAGTTACTTTCTCTCTGACCTCCACAAGAATCCTTCAATCTTTTATGCTGTCATCAGAAATACACACCCAAAGTCAAACGTTTTAAAAACCTGAATGTTCACCTTCTGAAATAAATGTACTTATCAGGGATGTAGTGTTTTCACCGACGTTTTGAATTCTCTCGTATCACTCAGCTACTGGGACCAAACAAAAAAACAAGTTTTTAAAATCTAATCATCTTTATCAGTCAAGTTATATCCATCAAGGACGTTTCCTGGGTAAACCTCTTTGAGCTCAGCTGATACAATTTATTGGTCCAAAGAAAAAAAAGTAACAAAACCTATCATAGTACTATGCTTTAAAGACAGAAGATACATTCACCTGAAGTGGGATATTTTAAGTGATTTACCAAGTATTCTGCTAAACCCATACTATATTAAAATTCAGAGTGTTAAGAACTGAAAGAAGGGAACAGTACTGGCACTGCATCTCACAGCGAAGGCTAAAGGGAGGCAGGACACGGCAGACACACACCAAGGTGTTCAAACACCTTACATTTTGGGTGTTGAGGTATGTGAGACACATGAACCCACTTAGGACTTAAGAAAAAAAAAAAGGACTTCAATGTCAACTCCTCCACCCTGAACAGCCACAGCAATCCTGAGAAGGAAGAAGAAAGTGGGGTGGGATTATGCTCCCCGACTTCAAGCTCTACTACAAAGCCACAGTAATCAAGACAATTTGGTACTGGCACAAGAACAGACCCGTAGACCAATGGAACAGAGAGCCCAAATACAAACCCAAGTATATATGGTCAAATAAAATATGATAAAGGAGCCATGGACATACAATTGGGAAATGGCAGCCTCTTCAACAGCTGGTGTTGGCAAAACTGGACAGCTACATGCAGAATGAAATTGGATTATTGTCTATCCCCATACACAAAAGTAAACTCGAAATGGATCAAAGACCTGAATGTAAGTCATGAAACCATAAAACTCTTAAAAGATAACATAGGCAAAAATCTCCTGAATATAAACATGAGCAATGTTTTTCTGTATGCATCTCCTCGAGCAAGGGAAACAAAAGCAAAAATTAACACATGGGACTACATCAAACTTAAAAGCTTCTGTACAGCAAAGGACACCATCATCAGAACAAAAACACATCCTATAGTATAGAATATATTTGTAAATTACATATCCGACAAGGGGTTAACATCCAAAATATATAAAGAACTCACACGCCTCAACACCTAAAAGTAAATAACCCAATTAATAAATGGGCAGAGGATATGAACAGACAATTCTCCAAAGAAGAAATTCAGAAGGCGAAGAGGCACATGAAAAGATGATCCACATCGCTAATTATCAGGAAAATGCAAATAAAAACCACAATGAGATATCACCTCACACCAGTTAGGATGTCCAGTATTGAAGAGACTAAGAACAAAAAATGCTGGCGAGCTTGCAGAGAAAGAGAAACCCTCCTACACTGCTCATGGTAATGTAAGCTAATTCAACCATTGTGGAAAGCAATATGGAGGTTTTTCAAAAAACTAAAAATAGAAGGACTTCCAGGAAGATGGCGGTGTGAGCAGGGTGGCAGAAATCTCCTCCCAACTCTATATTTAACTACAAAAACACAGCAAATACATCTATTCCTAAAAGAGAGACGAGAATACACAGGAAAGAGCACAGCATGCAGCTACACCCAAGAGGACTCGGCACCCCAAGAGGTGGTCTTAAAGAGCCCAGCTGACATACGTGGCAACTATCAGTGACCAATTATATAGCCATGAAAAGACAGAGGAATATGGTTCAGACCAAAATCAACCAGACAACCCCAGAGAGGGAGTCTGAAGGGATGGAAATGCACAGCCTCCCTGAAAAAAAATTCAGAATAAAAGTCATAACCATGCTGATGGACCTACAGAGAAATGTGCAAGAGCTGAGGGAAGAAGTGAAGGAACTGAGGAAAGACAATACAGAAATCAGACAAGCGATCGACGGGCTTAACAGCAGAATGGATGAGATGCAAGAGACTGTTAATGGAATAGAAAATAGAGAACAGGAGTACAGAGCAGCTGAGGCAGAGAGAGATAAAAGGATTTCTAGGAATGAAAGAATATTAAGAGAACTGTGTGACCAATCCAAACGGAAAATATTCGCATTATAGGAGTACCAGAGGAAGAAGAGAGAGAAAAAGGGATAGAAAGTGTCTTTGAAGAAATAATTGCTGAAAACTTTCCCTCGCTGGGGAAGGAAGTAGTCTCGCAGTCCACCGAAGCTCATAGATCTCCCAACACAAGGAACCAAAGGAAGACAACACCAAGACACATAATAATTAAGATGTCAACGATCAAAGATAAAGACAGGGTACTAAAAGCAGCTAGAGAGAGAAAAAAGATCACCTACAAAGGAAAACCCATTAGACAATCATCAGACTTCTCAACAGAAACCTTACAGGCCAGAAGAGAATGGCATGATATATTTAACGTTATGAAGCAAAAGGGCCTCGAACCAAGAATATTGTATCCAGCACGATTATCATTTAAATATGATGGAGGGATTAAACAATTTCCAGACAAACAAAAGTTGAGAGAGTTTGCCTCTCATAAACCACCACTACAGGATATCTTAAATGGACTGCTCTAGATGGAAGTACACCTAAGGCCAAAAAAATGTCACCAGAGAAAATAAAATCAAAGCAAAGAAAGCAGACCATCCAAATACGAACTAAAGGCAAAGAATAAAACACCTATTATAGAAAGAATGGAGGAGGAGGAATAAGAAGGGACACAAATAAAGAAACATCAGACTGTGTTTACAATAACTTAACAAGAAAGTTAAATTAGAATGTTAGATAGTAAAGAAGCAACCCTTGAACCCTTGGTAAACACGAATCTTAAGCCAGCAATGGCAATAAGTACATATCTATCCATAATCACCCTAAATGTAAATGGACTGAATGCACCAATCAAAAGACACAGAGTAACAGAATGGATAAAAAAGCAAGACCCATCTATATGCTGCCTACAAGAAACTCACCTCAAATCCAAAGATATACACAGACTAAAAGTGAAGGGATGGAAAAAGATATTTCATGCAAACAACAAAGAGAAAAAAGCAGGTGTTGCAGTACTTGTATCAGACAAAATAGACTTCAAAACGAAGAAAGTAGCAAAAGATAAAGAAGGACATTACATAATGATAAAGGGGTCAGTCCAACAAGAAGATATAACTATTATAAATATATATGCACCCAACACAGGAGCGCCAGCATATGTGAGACAAATACTAACAGAATTAAAGGAGGAAATAGACAGCAATGCATTCATCTTAGGAGACTTCAACACACCACTCACTCCAGAGGACAGATCAACCAGACAGAGAATAAGTAAAGACACAGAGGCACTGAACAACACACTACAACAGATGGACCTAACAGACATCTGCAGAAATCTACACCCAAAAGCAACAGGATACACATTCTTCTCAAATGCACATGGAACATTTTCCAAAATAGACCACATACTAGGCCACAAAAAGAACCTCAGTAATTTCAAAAATATTGAAATCCTACCAACCAACTTCTCAGATCACCAAGGTATAAAACTAGAAATAAATTTAGAAAGAAATCAAAAAGGCTCACAAATACATGGAGACTTAACAACATTCTCCTAATTAATCAATGGGTTATCGATCAAATCAAAACAGAAATCAAAGAATATATGGAGACTAATGACAACAACACAAAGCCACAACTTCTGTGGGACGCAGCAAAGGCAGTACTAAGAGGAAAGTATATTGCAATCCAGGCCTATTTAAAGAAGGAAGAACATTCCTAAATGAATAGTCTAAAGACACAATTACTGAAATTGGAAAAAGAAGAACAAATGAGGCCCAAAGTCACCAGAAGGAGGGACATAATAAAGATTAGAGAAGAAATAAATAACATTGAGAAGAATAAAACAATAGAAAAAATCAATGAACCCAAGAGCTGGTTCTTTGAAAAAATAAACAAAATAGATAAACCCCTAGCCAGACTCATTAAGAGAAAAAGAGAATCTACACACATAAACACAATCAGAAATGAGAAAGGAAAAATCACGACGGACCCCACAGAAATACAAAGAATCATAAGAGAATATTATGAGAACCTATACGCTAACAAGCTGGAAAACATAGAAGAAATGGACCACTTCTTAGAAAAATACAACCTTCCAAGACTGACCAAGCAAGAAACAGAAAAACTAAACAGACCAATCACCAGCAACGAAATCGAATTGGTAATCAAAAAACTACCCAAGAACAAAACCCCTGGGCCTGATGGATTCACCTCTGAATTCTACCAGACATATAGAGAAGAAATAACACCCATTCTCCTTAAAGTTTTCCAAAAAATCGAAGAGGAGGGAATACTTCCAAACTCATTCTATGAAGCCAGCATCACTCTAATACCAAAACCGGGCAAAGACCTCACCAAAAAAGAAAATTACAGACCAATATCCCTGATGAACGTAGATGCAAAAATACTCAACAAAATATTAGCAAACCGAATTCAAAAATACATCAAGAGGATCATACACCATGATCAAGTGGGATTCATCCCAGGGATGCAAGGATGGTACAACATTCGAAAATCCATCAACATCATCCATCACATCAACAAAAAGAAGAACAAAAACCACATGATCATCTCCATAGATGCTGAAAAAGCATTTGACAAAATTCAGCATCCATTCCAGATTAAAACTCTCAACAAAATGGGTATAGACGGCAAGTACCTCAACATCATAAAGGCTATATATGACAAACCCACAGCTAACATCATACTTAACGGCAAGACGCTGAAAGTTTTTCATCTAAGATCGGGAACAAGACAGGGACGCCCACTCTCTCCACTGTTATTCAACATAGTACTGGAGGTCCTAGCCACGGCAATCAGACAAAACAAAGACATAGAAGGCATCCAGATTGGTAAAGAAGAAGTCAAATTGTCCCTATTTGCAGATGACATGATACTGTACATAAAAAACCCTGAAGACTCCATTCCAAAACTATTAGAACTAATATCTGAATTCAGCAAAGTTGCAGGATACAAAATTAACACACAGAAATCTGTTGCTTTCCTATACACTAATGATGAACTTACAGAAAGAGAAATCAGAAAAACAATTCCATTCACAATTGCATCAAAAAGAATAAAATACCTAGGAATAAACCTAACGAAGGAAGTGAAAGACCTGTACTCTGAAAACTACAAGACACTCCTAAGAGAAATTAAAGAGGACACTAACAAATGGAAATGCATCCCATGCTCTTGGCTAGGAAGAATAAATATTGTCAAAATGGCTATACTACCTAAAGCAATCTACAGATTCAATGCAATCCCTATCAAACTACCAACAGCTTTCTTCAATGAACTGGAACAAATAATTCTAAAATTCATATGGAACCACAAAAGACCCCGAATAGCCAAATCAATCCTGAGAAGGAGGAATAAAACAGGGGGAATTACACTCCCTGATTCAAGCTCTACTACAAAGCCACAGTAATCAAAACAATTTGGTATTGGCACAAAAACAGAACCACAGACCAGTGGAACAGAATAGAAAATCCAAACATTAACCCAAACATATACAGTCAATTAATATTTGATAAAAGTGCCTTGGATATACAATGGGGAGATGACAGCCTCTTCAGCAGCTGGTGTTGGAAAAACTGGACAGCTACATGTAAGAGAATGAACCTGGACTACTGTCTAGCCCCATACACAAAGGTAAACTCAAGGTGAATCAAAGACTTGAATGTAAGTCATGAAACCATAAAACTCTTAGAAAAAAACAGGCAAAAATCTCTTGGACATAAACATGAGCGACTTCTTCATGAACATATCTCCCCGGGCAAGGGAAACAAAAGCAAAAATGAACAAGTGGGACTATATCAAGCTGCAAAGCTTCTGTACAGCAAAGGACACCATCAGTAGAACAAAAAGACATCCTACAGTATGGGAGAATATATTCATAAAAAACGTATCTGATAAAGGGTTGACATCCAAAATATATAAAGAACTCATGCACCTTAACAAACAGAAAGCAAATAATCCAATTAAGAAATGGGCAGAGGACATGAATAGACACTTCTCTAAAGAAGAAATTCAGATGGCCAACAGGCACATGAAAAGATGCTCCACATCGCTAATCATCAGAGAAATGCAGATTAAAACCACAATGAGATATCACCTCACACCAGTGAGGATGGCCAACATCCAAAACACAAATAACAACAAATGTTGGCGAGGATGTGGAGAAAAGGGAACCCTCCTACACTGCTGGTGGGACTGCAAATTAGTTCAACCATTGTGGAAAGCAGTATGGAGGTTCCTCAAAAAACTAAAAATAGAAATGCCATTTGACCCAGGAATTCCACTCCTAGGAATTTACCCTAAGAATGCAGCAGCCCAGTTTGAAAAAGACAGATGCACCC